>CM029489.1:38663570-38784911 GCA_017140395.1 Eucalyptus lansdowneana
TCGAGGCATAAGGATTTGTGGAAGCTCAAACTGTGGAAGTGGGAGGTCATGGTCCTGGTCTTGATTTGTGGGAGGTTGGTCTCTGGTGGATGATTCAATTAGTTGTGTTCTTCATCGAGAGGAACTTTCTGCTGCGAAAACGGGTTCTGTATTTCGTCTACGGCCTTCGAAAGGCAGTGCAGAACTGGCTGTGGTTGGGATTGGTATTGATTGCTTGGCGTGCTCTCTTCGACAGTGATAGGTTGAGGTACGTCACTCAGGTGCTGCTGTGCTTTTTGGTGGGGACTCTACTGGGGTCGATCAAGACACTGATCATCAAGGTGCTGACATCATCGTTCCATGTGAGCACCTACTTTGAACAGATCCAGAAGTCTCTGTTCAATCAGTACGTGATCGAGACGTTGTCAGTTCCGCCTGTGATTGAAATTCGGAGGGGACAGGAATAGGAGAACATTGCAGGTGATCTTCAGACCTTACAGGAAGCAGGCGTGGCTGTGCCGCCAGAATTAAGGGCGGCGGCTTTTCCAACTAAAAGTGGGATGGTAGTTGGGAGCGGAGGAGGGCTTCAGAGAAGTCCCCGAGTGAAGAACACCAAGCTCTCTCAAGGGCTGTCGGGAAACAACGAGGGAGGGATCACAATAGAGCACTTGTACAAGCTGAATCCCAAGAATGTGTCTTCCTGGAATATGAAAAGATTGATTAATATCGTGCAGCATGGATTTCACACGACATTGGATGAGCGGATACAGGATTCTACTCAAGAGGATGAGTCGGCAACAATGATCAGGAGTGAAAACGAAGCCAAAGCTGCAGCTAGGAAGATCCTTTCGAAAATGTGGCTAAGCCTAATTCAAAGTAAGATCATAGTTCTTCACCTCCTGTTTTGAGCTTTTGACATAATCCTTGAATGAGTCAATTGCTTCCCTAATTGGATCTCTTTCCGATTAACTGCCGCACTATGTGTGGTCGATATTATCTAGTTTTATGATGGAAAGTGTCCAAGTCAGTTATATATATATTTTATTGTTGTTACAAGGTTTATCTACTTGGACGATGAAGCCTTGAATACGATGAGTCTCTTCAAAGGAGCCGATGAATGCACGAGAATCAGCAAGTCGTGCCTGAAGAATTGGCTGGTGAGTGGAATTCTGTTAAATTAGGTCCTTAGACATACTTGTTCATACTGATTTTGTGGACCAAGCAAGCTGTTAGTGGGCAATGTGGGTTTATGGTTACGTTCTAGTATGTATTTTGAACAATTTTTTTTTTTTTCAGTTTTTCTGAATATATGACGCATAACTTTTGCTGTCAACTCCTTCTTTGTTCTTTTCAAAAAACAACATTGGTATCAGAGCTTTCTTGATCTTAAGGAGCTATGAGTGACTTGTGAGATTGATTGAGAGGTGTGTCTGCGTCCATAGAATTTAAAAGCAAGATTGAGGGAGGATCGAGTGGTTTTTCAGCAATGGCTCCACCAGCGTTTGATGGAGAAAATTATCAAGCCTGGGCAGTGAGAATGTGAGCCTATCTAGAGGGTTGTGATTTTTGGAAAGCTGTGGAACAAGTTTATGAAGTTGCTCCCCTTCCTGACAATCCAACCGTCAATCAAATCAAGTTTCATAAGGAGAAGACAACAAGGAAAGCAAAGGCAAAGTCTTGTTTATATGCTGCTGTCTCACCTGCCATTTTCAACAGAATTATGGCCTGTGAATGAGCCAAAGCTATTTGAGACTTTTTCAAAGCTGAGTATCAAGGAGATGAGAGGATCAGAAGCATGAATGGGCTAAACCTGATCATAGAATTTGAGAGACTGCAGATGAAGGAATCTGAGACAATTAAGGAGTATTCTAATAAGTTGATAAGCATTGCAAATCAGGCAAGAGTTCTAGGCATCGACCTCTCTGATAATAGGCTAGTGCAGAAGATTCTTGTCTCCTTGCCCATAAGGTTTAAGGCAACCATTGCCTCTTTGAAGAATACCAAGGATTTGTCTCAGATCAAGTTGGCAGAATTGCTAAGTGCTCTATAAGCACAAGAGCAAAGGAGGTTAATGAGGCTGGAAGGAAGTACAGAAAGAGCTCTACTGGCCAAAGAACAATAGAATGTATGAAGCAAAAGTCAGAAGTTGCTAGGGTATTTCTAAAGTTTAAGAAATGGGTTGAGAACCAAAGTGGCTACAAGATTCAAGTCATTAGATCTAATAATGGAACATAATACACTTCACAGAGGTTTAATTCTTTCTGTGAATAAGCTAGAATTAAGCATAAGCTTACTGCTCCTTACTCTCCACAACAAAATGGAGTTAGTGAAAGGAAGAATAGAACCATTATGGAGATGACTAGGTGTCTGCTGTATGAGAAAGATATACTAAGAGAGTTTTAGGCAGAAGAAGCAAACACATCAGTTTTTCTACTGAATAGATTACCTACGAGGGTATTGGAGATGAAGACACCCTTTGAAGCTTGGTTTGATGTCAAGCAAATTCTAAGAAATTTGAAGGGGTTCAGCTGTTTGTGTTTTTCTCATATTCCACAGGTCAAGAGAGACAAGTTGGGAGAGAAAGCTGAACCTGAGATCTTTGTTGGCTATAGTTTAGCGTTAAAAGCTTACAGGATCTATCAACCATAGATAGGGAAGGTAATCACTAGTAGGGATGTTCAGTTCTTAGAAGATGAGAAATTAGATTGGACAAATGAGCCACAAGGTAACCACAAAGAGATCTCATTGGAACCTGAAGAACTGGTGGATGATGTTCCAGTTAGATGTACCAGATCTTTGACTAATATATATCAAAGGTGTAGTGTGGCTGTTTTGGAACCTACGGGTTATGAGGAAGCTAAAAGCAATCAGAGGTGGATGAATGCAATGAAGAAAGAGTTGGCTATGATAGAAAAAAAAAACCAGACATGGGAGCTAGTGGAGAGGCCTGAAGATAGGAAGGTGATTGGAGTAAAATGGGTTTTCAAGACCAAATTTAATCCTGATGGCTCAGTGAATAAGCATAAGGCCAGGTTGGTGGTGAAGGGATATGCACAGGCATGGGGAGTTGATTTCTTAGAAACCCTTGCTCCCGTTGCAAGACTTGATACAATTAGAATGATTCTTGTTTTGGTAGCTCAACAAGGATGGAAGGTATATCAGTTAGATGTGAAATATGCATTTTTCAAAAGAGTGTTGCAGGAGGAGATTTTTGTTGAGCAGCCAAAAGGCTTTGTCACACCAGGCCAGGAGGAGAAAGTTTATTTGCTGAGAAAGGCTCTCTATGGCTTGAGGCGAGCTCCTAGAGCATGGTACAGTAAAATGGATGAGCACTTGTTGGGTGTAGGTTTCAAGAAAAGCCTAAGTGAATCCACTTTATATGTCAAGAAGTTAGTATCAACTTAGTGGTGGTGTCTCTTTATGTGGATGATATGTTGGTGACAGGGAGTAATAGTGCTCAGATTACTGCATTTAAGCAAGAGATGATGAAGATGTTCGAAATGATTGATCTTGGTGAGATGTCATATTTTATAGGAATGAAGGTTAGGTGGACTCGGAATGAAGTTTTTATCTATCAAAAGAAGTATTTGAAGGAGATCCTAAGGAGATTCAACATGGAGGAGTGCAAGAGTGTGAGTACTCCAATGGGTCATAAGGAAATGGGTCATAAGGAAAAGCTTGAAAAGAATGATGGATTACCTGCAGGTGATAGAGTTTATAGAAGTTTGATTGGCTATCTTATGTATCTCACTTCAACTAGGCCAGACATTATGTTTCCTGTAAGTGTCTTATCTAGATTTCTCAATTGTGCAAGTGAGTTGGATATGGTAGTTGCAAAGAGGGTGTTGAGGTACTTAAGAGGTACTCTTTCATATGGGATTAAGTTTTGTAGAGTTCAGGAATTAAGATGCAGTGATATTCTAAGAGTGACTGGGCAGGATTAGTGGATGATATGAGGAGCACTTCAGGTTATTGCTTTACATTTAGGTCGACATATTTTTCCTGGTGTTCAAAGAAGCAGGAAATAGTGGCTCAATCAATTGCAGAAGCTGAGTTGATTGTAGCTACTGCAGTTGTGAATCAAGCATTATGGTTAAAGAAGCTGATGGATGATCTGCATATGCAGCAAGAAGAAGACATAGAAGTCTTTGTGGATAATCAAGCTACTCTGGCCATTTCACATAATTCAATATTTCATGGAAGAACAAAGCATTTTAAGGTCAAGCTTTACTTCTTGAGAGAAGTGCAAAAGGCTGAAGAGGTGAAACCGGTGTACTGCAATTTAGAAAACCATATTGCAGATATATTCACGAAGTCATTTCATATTGGTCGATTTGAACTTCTTAGGCCAAAGCTAGGAGTGTGCAGTACTTGATCCAGGAGGAGAGTGTTGATGTATCAAGACTGCACGTTCTGTTTTTTTTTCTTCTTTGTTTTGTTTAGTCAGTTTGTCGGTGTCATGTTTTCTAGGAGTTGTTTAATTGTTGTTTTACTTGGTCAATCTTATCTTATAGGAGCAGTTAGATGCACGTATTTTAGCTTTACTGGTTTGTTGTTGGTTTTGTGGACCAAGCAAGTTGTTAGTGGGCAACGTGGGTTTATCGTTACCTTCTAGTATGTATTTTGAACATTTTTTTTTTCAGTTTTTCTGAATATATGACGCATAGCTTTTGCTGTTAACTCCTTCTCTGTTTTTTTTTTTTTTTTTCCAAAAACAACAAATACCGCCTACTACCGCTTGACATCAACGTCCGCACAATGCCTACCTTGAGCTCCATGCGGGTTCCTCCAGCATGGTAAAACGCTAGCTGAGTTGCTTAGCTGGTCTAACAAAGAGCAGCATTAATTGATGGTGTATAGGCAGTTGGCAGTCCATGGCAACAGTGCGATGCGGACTGTGTATCAGACTCCGGCAAACCGCTACTTCTTTGGCTCTGAGGTTTTCCTTTCTCGTTGAACATATTCATCCAGTGCAGTGAAAATTTGGTTTCTCCATCTTTCCCGGCACGTTTAGGCTGTTTTCCCAACTTGATCTGAGGTATACTTGTAATTAGAGAATGGGTTACATGAGTGATGCTTTGAAATTGAAGGGATACGGCATTTTACTCAAGAGAGTTGTCAGAATGTTGATGTTCATATATCTAGCGATGGTGGTCCCGTTACTTTTCAGCAATTCTAGTTTATCCGACGTTTATCCTAAACTTCCTTTTAAGGAAACCTTCAAGCAAATGGCGACATAAGGGTTTCGAGTGCATGTCAAACAAACACCATGTTGACTTTTAGAAACATACAATCCTCGCTTATTTACCAACTTGCCCAGTTTTCTTCCCAAACTACCCTGTCTTAAAAACCACTCAGAAATCATAACCCGGCCTTCTCTCTCCTACTTGCCGCCACCGCGAACCTTGGATTTGGTCTTGATTGAGGTTGGACTCGTCGTAGCTATGGGAGACTTACATGACTGCCATGAGCCCTGTGAGGTCGAGCTCGTGGCTCCTGTGAGGTCAAGGTCGCTCTCATGGCGAGTCGCATGCTACAATGAGAGGATAAGGTGTCCTCAATGCACCGAAGCCATCGCTTGAAAATATTTCAGGAAACAGAGCAGCTCAGAATTGCTTTGGAAAAGGAAGCTTTGAAGCATGAGGTACTTAGCCTCTAATATTCGACTGACCTAAGTAAATGATTATCAAATCTATACATGTCCCGAAAACTTGAAGCACATTGTTCAATTCCTTTTGGGGTTTTCACTTATTGATAACAGCTAGCAAAATCTAAATTATTCAAAAGAAAAGTCAACCCAGCAGGCTGTGTTTTAACTTTAAAAATAAGACTTTTAGTGTCCATAAGTGACCTCTATTTGACTTTTGCCCATCCCACTTCACAATTTATAGACCACTGGTTTGAAATAAGAATGTCTCCTTGGTTGAAAACTACTTGAATCTGCCGTAGTTTTCCTTTCCCTTTTTCTAACACGCAATGGTCAAGTGAAACGGACGGAAAGTAGGCCTCAAATTATGACTCATTGTTTTTGCAATATCGCAGATAATAGATCCATTAGGCAATAATTATGGCTTGGTGTAGTAAGAAAAATCTTCTTCATTTTATTAAGATCTCTCTCCTCTTTCCACTGAACAATCTCTAGAATCTGCCCCATGTTAAAAACTGTCCTTAAGTTGCCTACGCTAAAGAAGCTATTGAGGTCGCAAAAGAAATGCATTTCTAGCATCAGAATGACACTATTTGCAGAGGTTTGAAGGCTGCCAACCTATCGATGGATGAGAATGAAGCAAGTTTCTTTTTTCCTAAACTTCTGAGGAGTGCCTTCATCTATATATGTTTTGCTGACTAGAATATCTACCACAACATGATCTATATGTAGATGACATCAAACATTATGATAGACTTTCTCCATTTATTGTGTAAATTTCATGTGGATACTTTCAACAATTGTCATAATTAGTTTTCTAATTTTCATCTCAATTTCTTGTTTGGCTTGCATATTTAGTTGCATTATTCTCCGTTCCAATGTGCTTCATCCTAAGATAAGCATGGTGGCTTGCATTAGTAGTTCGAGAGACACTTTTGATTTCGTGAAGAAAGGAGTGCGGGGTCAAAGGACACATGTGTCCAACTAGGGTTTGGTTGACAGCGTCTATGTCACGAAATGCGCACGTTGTCCATTGGCAGTCTAAGTGAGAGCCACCACTTATAATGCGTGGAAAACAACTCATCGACATTCCCTTTTTGTCCTTATCCGTCCGCTCTCTCTTTCTCTTGCCTTTTTGTCTCTAGTCTACCAAGGTTGGGCTCGGAACTGTCGATGCTCGAGTCCCCAACGACTAGGCTAAGGTCTTCAGCGCTAGGCCCGATTATATAAAGGTCAAGCCCAAGTCCATCAAGGTTGAGCTCTTTACCCCAATACTCATGCTTGAGTCCCTGACACCTTAGCTCGAGACCCAGTGCCCTGTGCCGGGCCTCCTTGTGCTTGAGCTTGAGCAAGGTCTTGGGTTTGTCCTTAATGGACTCAGATGTGGATAACACAGTCCCTAGCACAGTTGCTAAGGTCTCAAGCAGGCCTCAATGTACTTATGTTTGGATGCATGAAAAAAAATATTTTTTGACTTTTTTTTTAAGTAATCTAAATATCGGAAAATGACAAAATGGTATTTTTTTTTTTTTTATAAACAAACGAAGTCTAAATTAGCATCTTTGTCAATCCAACACGCAATGTGCCTATTCTAGGGATAGCATACACTGCTTGAACTATGTGGACCTAACCATGTACAATGGTGTCACAACATTGATGGGAGGAGCTACACACAAAGAGAAAATATTGGCTATGCTTGGTGCTCCAACGTGGCAAATAAGAAGGCATCTCAAATTGTCCCACATGTCCAACATGGACCCACGTTATCAAGCCAATTTCCCCCCACTTTTCTCTCTCCTCTCTCTTCTTTTTCCTAACATACTTTCTCTTCATCGATGCGGACCAATAGCTAGCCCCTCGACCTCCACAGCGACCACCTCCTCCGGTATGTTCGGGAAGATGCATGAGTGCTTGATCTACCACAAGAGCTTCCTCATCGGCCAAGCTCTCGGTGGACACAAGAGGTGCCATTAAAAGGCCCCCACTCCTGCCTCCTTAGCCGCCGCCGCCTCGATTGCCAATAGGGTGAGCTTCTCGGAGGGCATGGGGTCAACTTACATGCATAGCCAGGGGCATTGGGAGTTTGATTTGAACATCCCGGCACTCCCAGAGTTTTGCCTCTAGTTCGCAGTCTCCGGCAACGTGGATGACAAGGTGGAGAACCCACATCCCTCCAAGAGGCCATTCTTTCTTAGCATCGGTGAAGACAAAAGTGGCATAAAATGGGTCGGATTGGAAATGCACAAAAATGCACACAAGAAAATATAAGAAAAAAGATAGTGGAGGGAGAGAGAGTCAGGCGAGAGAGCGTGCAGACGAGGAAGAGAGAAGAGTGTTGAGTAGGTCACTCCCAATTGGAGAGGCCAACACAATTATGTATATCTATAGTAGAATATGTATGGTAATGAGTGTGTAAAAGTAAAAAGAAAGAAAAAAAAAGGAGAAAAAAGAAAATATCAAAAGAGATCGGGAGATAAATCAACGTGATTTTCCACATCTAGAAAATCAAGAGAGATTAAGAAAGAAATCAAAGTGATATTCTCATATCTATAAAGTCATGAGAGATTAGGAGATAAATCTACGTGATTTTCATATCGTACAATTCCAATTGGGATTGCATTTGCTCCTATAAATAGGAGTCCTCCTCAACGGAGAAGAATATACAAAAGCAAGAATATTAGCGTAGTGGAAGAAACAGTTTTCTTCTTCCAAGAAAGAGAGTTATTTTTGAGTGAGTTATATAGTTTGTGAGAAGTTCAGATCTATAAATTGAAGACAGCAAGAGATCTACCTTTGGAAGTTTGAAGTGACTACGGTCTCGTGGTTTTTCCTTTCACCTTGGAGGGTTTTCCATGTTAAAAATTCTGGTATTATTTACTATCCATCTTTATTGCTTTTATTTAATATTTTATCCTATTTAATTTTCACATAAATAGTAGCGGGAAAAGTTATTTGGGCCTTCTCCACAAATATTCTTTTCCTTTTCCCAACAAAGAGAGAGGAGAGAGAAAAGTGAGGAGACAGGAAAGAGAAAAGTGGGGGAAATTAGCCTGAACAACATGGGCCCACATTGGACACGTGGCGTAATTTAAGGTGTCTTCTTATTTGTCACATTGGAGGACTAGATGTAGCCAATATTTTCTCATACGCAAAGGAACAAGAAGGCATGGAGTGACGAAGGGTCAAAGGACACACGTGTTCGACTAGAGTTTGGTTGATCCTAGCATTTATGCCTCCGAAATGCCAACAGTAGTCATTGAGCACAATTTAAGTCCAAAGTCACCAGTTAAAATAGTGAAAATGACATGAATGATTTTGAAAGTTGATTTAATAAGTAATGCGATCTCTAAAATTTTAATTTATTTAATATGATCATTAAATTTTAGCTTTTTAATGTATAATATGGTCTTGAATTTTTAATTTATTTATAATGATATTTGGTCTTTTGGTACATATTGAATATAGATTATATTGTGTATGTACAAAAAGTTCAGTAGGACTAAATTATCTATTGAATATATACCGAAAATTCATATATCACATTTAACAAATTAAAAGTTCGATATCACATTATATATGCATCAAAAGTCAATATACTATATTAAACAAATTAAGAATTTAGAAACTAAATTAAATATTATGATGAAATTTAGAGATTATATCAAATAATTAAACTTTTATGAATCATATTAATTATATCATTATTCTGTTATAATATATTGAAAACAACTCACCCACATTCTTCTTTTTTTGTCCTCGTCTGTCCTCCATATCTCTCTCTCTCTCCCTTCTGTCTCAATCGATAGCAAACAAATGTCCCAGTCCTCGTCGGCCTATTCTCCCAGCTACCTGCTCCCTCCCAAGTCCTTGCGGCTGCCAACTTCAATGCAAGGATTTTCGCTCAGTCCCATTAAAGAAAGTGTGACAAGATTATTAACAGAGGAAGAGCAGGCATGATTTATATTCTTGAAAAATTAATTTTGAATCGCTATAAAATATTGAAAAAAAAAAAAAAGAGGAGAAAAAGCCACTTAAAAATTATAACTATACTCACAGACATAGAAAACTCTAAATTATGCTTATTATAATGTGTTTACCCTCAAATTTTTCTTATGATATCGAATACCTCAAACTTGTATCACAAATTTACTCTCCTCTAATTTTTTTCGGCTAGAACAATGCCATTTTTTTTTTTTTCATTTAAGCCATGTGAACACCATATCAAAATTATTTTCTTTCCAATGATTTTCATTAGTAGAACATAAAGTAAATATGCTATGTAGTTAAAAGTTTGGGATTTTTATCGTCATAGAAAAATTAGAATGAATGTATTACATTGAATATAATTTGGGGATTTTGGAGGGTATGTAAGACAATAGTCTTAGGGACATCGCATGTCGTTTATGATGTACGATAAGATTTTCATTCATTTAGTAGCTGTCACGATCAAATTTTCGGGTGTGATCCACCAAGGATTTGGCTAATGGATTACTAAACCTAAACTTAGCTCGGGCTCTCCCAAACCCATTCCAATTCACGACTTAAGTTCAAGTTTTTAACATACAAATGATTTTTCAATCAGGAGTCGCCACTAATCTATTTTTCGGTGGATCGATTAGAAACCCAAGTAAAGTAATAGGAGGTTTACTTTACTCCTACGAACCAGAGATTTATGAGTTCGGGGACTTGATTACACTAGATTTCTTTAACACCATTTCGGTACCTTTCTCTTGTATTTTGAAAAATGTTTGACATGCAGCTTGAATTGATTTTAATTCCCTAACACGTGAGGTGACCATGCGGGTGCACAAACCACCAATTTAACACTCAAGAAAACAAATGAATAAATTGCAAAACTTATCTCATAGCAATGATAGCATATGCAATGTTAAATCAGAATTCACATCGACAATCTTAGATATGACTTCAAATTAACACGCAATTACCCAATTTTTGTTTTCGCTTTTCTTAATGAGAATCTAATCTACATGCAATACAATGTTACTAATCTAACATGTAATGATATGGCATGACAATATAGCTTAAACTATATGACATAAATAAAATGCAGTCTATCCTAAAGAATGAAATTGATTAATTCTAAGGCAATTTTTTTTTGTATTTTCCATGAAATTCGAAATTAGAAAAATGCAAAGATTATCTAGCTAGATTAAGATTCTATTCAATTTGTATTAGGAATTAGGTTAAACCAAATCCTAATTTAAACTAGATTATCATCTTAACCAAGTAATCTCTAACATAAAATGCAATCTATCTAAAAGGATCTATCTAAATAAAATTTAAATATGTAATCAACCTAATATGCAATGACGTGCCAATGATGCCCTAATTCTACATGATACATGCATATCATGCATGATGATTTTTTTGTACTTTTCTTTGTAAAATTCGAAATTTAAAATTGCCAAATAATTAAATGTGCCATTTAAATTAAAGAAAACTAACATCCTAAATGAATGCATTTTTTTTTGATTTTTAATTTAAAAAATTCGAAATAAGATTACAATTCTAAACATGCAAGATACCCCTAAGACTAGGAATATTCTAAAACGAACCTAATCCTAATTCAATTTTTTTTTTTTTTGGATTTTTCTTTTACGAAATTAAAATTGACTCAAACACCATGACAACAAATCAAGCAAGATAAGATTGATATCCAAAAATTGGCGAATCATATCTCGCGCATGAGATCGGGTTGACTAATTTTAAAATTAAATCGCGAATCGAATCTCGGGCATGAGATCGGATTGTTGATTTTTGCAAGGGATTGCGAGTCGGATTTCGGGCGCGAAAATCAGACTATCAATCCCAAATTTCTATGGCAATTTCAATCATATGCATCAACAAATATCTCAAATAAGGTAATGGAATATTCAAAAATAAAAACAGATAAGATTTTCACCTAATTCAAATATTGGTTTTCGAATTCCGATCCTCGAATGGCTACTCGCAATGCAACGTGGCGGTGCTCGGTTGTTCGAAAGTCACCCGATGGGCTCCGCGAGACCTCTCGGAATCCACTGGACGATCTGACTCAGTCCGTTAACGATGCTTCCTGCTGCGGTCTCAAGAAAAGAAGAAACACACTGGAACTTCGGGCGGCTTCGCGGTGAGGGTGGTACTAGCAACGTCCGGTTTTCTCGAGCTTCAGGAAAACCTTGAAGCCTCGTCTTGAACGTGAGTGAGTAGACACTCTCTGACAGAGTGGTCTCCTTTCTCCCAATTGACCGAGAGTGTGCCCTTTGTCTCGAATTTTGCACTATTTTCAATGGCTTTTCATCCAAAGTGCCAAGTCTTCTCCTTTTATATAATGCCTTTGATTTGGTGCTTCGCCATGGATTGTCGAGGGCCACACAGTGCTGGTCGTGTGGCTATGGGAGGGTGGCACGAGATAGAGCAGCGACCCGTCAGTGTCGTGGGCTGGTCGGTGGTTAATCGACGACAGCAGCGGCCTCGCGAGCGAAGCGGAGACTGAGGCGCGACGGAGCAGGGGGTTGCTGCTGCGTCGGTTGAAGATGGAGGCTGGTGTCGGTTGCAGGCCAGATCGGAACGGCTGAAGCAGGGGCGAGCGTTCGGGTGGAGAGCTGGCGAGGAAGGCCCGAGATCTGCTGTCGTCGGGGTTGCTGGCCGTCGGGCTGAGGTCGCTGCAGGACGCGGCAGTGCGGCGGCCGCTCGGGATCTGCTGGCGTCGCGGGCTGCTCGAGGAGGAGGCGCGGCGTCCGGTAGGGCTGTGTTGCGGCTGGAGGGTTGCAGATCCGGCAAGCGGAGAGGCAGTTCCGGCGGTGGACGACGCAGGCACAGCCGACGCGACAAAGGGGGAAGTCCTCGAAGAAGACAACACTGTTGCATCCCTTTTTTTTATTTATTTTCCTCTCTCTCCTCTCACCTCACCTATCTCTGTCTCTTTCTTCTTTTCCTCCCTCTCTTCTTTTTTTGACTTTTTGACTTTTTGACTTTTTTTCGACGAAGAGAGAAGCCCCCATTGTGAAGCCGAATATTCAACGTAATGTGGCCTTCTCCATATCTTCTCCGTACGCGGCTCTTATATAGGTGAATAACTTTGATTTTCGTGGATTGTTTCACTTCTTTTTTCAGCCCACGCACGAAATCGCCTTTGATTATGAAATATTTCTTTTCTTGAGACAGAATATATCGCTCAAAATATCCCCACGTGTGATATTCTTTTTGATATTTCATGCTTAAACTTCCAATCTTCTGTAATATATCGCCTAATGTAAATATATGAAATATTTACCGAATATTGAAATAATAATATGAATCATTTTTGAAAATACCGATTTATCAACTCGTAAAGGTGAAGCTCATTCGCCGCTGATCAAATGCAAATGATAAATAAATAGAACAATGTAAAATGTTTCTAAATTATATGTTATGCAATTTTAATTTTATTTTTGGGGTAAAAATTAACCCCTTTTTTATGCAAAAATTTAGGTGTCAACAACTGCCCCTCTTTGAAGGTGAGCTCATAGAGATTGTCTTTAAAGACAAATTGAGACCTAAATTTTGGTCATGCACATGTAATGAATGATTTTTTTATTGGAAAATAAATTCCATTTTTAATGCAATTTATATGATGCATGGAAATGCTAATGCAAATGATAAAAGAAATAAATGTACCTACAGTTACCTACTAATCAATGCGATAAAGCATCTTGAGGTACATGACAAATCCCTATTTACTACACAAGTACCCAACTCTCACTCAGGTTCCTTGAAGAGTCTAACAGGTAATAAATTGAGACGAAGAACATTCATATCCAAAGTAAAATGTTCAATGAAAAGAATTGAGACATCCAGGTCCAGACTGAAATGTCAAGACTTTTAAACTCGAAATACCTAGATCCAAACTATGGTATAATAAAAAAGCTCGAAAAACATTCACATCCAAAGTGAAATGTTTAACGAAAAGAATTAAGACATCTAGATCTAGACTAAGATGTCAAGATTTTGTGCTTGAAATGCCTAGATCCAAACTAAGGTATAACGAAAGGTCGAAAAAACATTCACATCCAGAGTGAAATATTTAGATGAAAATAATTAAGACATCCAGATGCAGACTGAGATGTCAAGACTTTTAAACTCGAAATACCTAGATCCAGACTAGGTATAATGAGAAAGCTCGAAAAACATCCACATCCAAATTGAGATGGTCAAGGAAAAAGAATTAAGACATCCAGATCCAGACTGAGATGTCAAAATTTTTGAACTCGAAATACCTAGATCCAGAATAAGGTATAACGAGAAAAATTAAAAACATTCACATCGAAAGTGAAATGTTTAAATCAATACATCTAGATCCAGACTGAGATGTCAAGGAACCTACCTAGAATATCTTACCTTCAATGAGGGTAGAGTAATTCAAGATAGTTGGTGTTATATGTCCAGGACCCGTACCATTCTACGGTCGCCCAGGATTGTAACATGGCTTTGCAAAGAGGCTGCTTTCCTAGGACCCGTAACATTCTATGGTCGCCCAGTATAATAGTGTTTGGTTATGTTTAGGATCCGTACCATTCTACGGTTGCCTAAATAGGGATTCATTTTCCAGAACCCGTACCATTCTACAGTCGCCTAAATAGAGAAATAGGTGTCGTCTAAGACCGTACCATTCTACGGTCGCCTGAATAAGGAATAGGTGTTGTCAAGGACCCATACCATTCTACGGTCGCCTTGACAAAGAAATTTTTTTTTCCAGGACCTGTACCATTCTACGGTCACCTGAATGGGGAAATTACTTTTCCAGGATCTGTACCATTCTACGGTTGCCTAAACGAAGATTTTGCTTAGCTAAGACCCAAACCATTCTTCTGTCGCCTCGCGTTGTAACACAAATCATCTGACCAAGACCCAAACCTTTCTTCAGTCGTCTTAATCAGACTGAATCTGGAGAAAAATATTTAGGGGACAACTCCATCGAGTGTCGGTATAAAGGACTCTGGGCTACAAAAGCATGCCAGGTCAATTATAAGGGACATCGGGCTATAAAAGCATGCCGAGTCGATGAAAGGGACTCTGGGCTACGAAAGAATGCCAGGTTAATATAGAGGACAGCTTGACCGAGTCAAGTGTCGATGCACTTGAGAGAAAATACCTGCACAATGACAAGTATTTAGAGTATAGGTAGAGATATAATTACCATATTAACCAGTTTCTTTAGCAAAAATACCTGATTTGCTGTGGACGGTTTCTCATAAATAATTGTTAAAATATCCATGGCTTCTTTTATAGTTTTTGCTTTCGCAATGTTGTACCCTGTCTTTTTCGTCAACCCTAGACAAATCGCACCTAATGCTTTTCAATCAAGAATTTTCCATCCAGCTTCTGCTGTCGGATCCACTTCCGCCATTTCGGGTTTCCAACCCTCAAGTGGTGCATAGAGATCTTTTTGATAAAGATAATCCTCGATTTGTAGTTTCCACCATTCGAAATCCTGCCCATCGAATTTATTGATTCTGATTTTATCTTCTGCCATCCCATTTGCATTCAATCGAATGTCATCGAAAAACCTTCGATGTTCTCGATTAGCCAACCCAGGCTCTGATACCAGTTGTTACAAAATTGCATGTCGATTCTAGAAAAATAACACTCACAAACAATTCACTAGGCAAAATGTAATAATAAAAGAACATAATTAGAAGAATACGCTAGAAAATTTGTTAATGAAGTTCACCCAAACTTGGGCTACATCTCCGCGTAAAGGCACTTTGCGAATCCACTAGACTTCGAAAAAAGTTGGAATACAACAATGATTTTCTCTCAAGATCAAGGCATAAAAGAGATTGAGAACTCCCATAAAGAAAAAAAAAAACTAATTTTTTTCTTCTCTTTTTTTCTTGCCTCTCTATTTTCTTTTTCAACATCTCGATGCCCAGCGTCTTGCCATCACTAATATAAAGGTATCACTTTTAACCTAAAAGCAAATTTGATAGAAAAAAAACCCTAAAAATATTTGGCTTCATCTATAACATTAATTGTGTACGGTGCTCACTAGTGCCACAACTTTTCGTCGGCTCACTTAAGTGCGACAATTTTAGGGGGAAAAAACGATTACTGAAGTGCCAATTCCAATCTAAGTCGTCGAAAATCTAACATGGTAATATTTTAATAATTTTTCAATCCTACGTGACTTGTCGGCATGCCCAATCATTATATGATCTTTAAATGACGTCATATAACAAGTTAAAAAAGTGATCACTTTAGTGCTGGTGTTGAAAAAAATGATCACTTCAATTACTTTAGTACCAATCTTAATGAAAAAGTGATTACTTCATTGACTCAAAAACCCTTAAATGATATCATATAATAAGTTAAGAAGTGATCACTTTAATATTAGTCATTGTAGAAAAATGATCACCTTAGTTCCAATCATTATTAAAAAGTGATCACTTCAGTGCCAATCTTAATAAAAAAAATGGTAACTTCAATGCCAAAAATTGGTACATCAATCGTTAGTTTAGCTAGAATTTCTTGCCAAAGGCACTTAAGTGATCGTTTTTCTTCAATTTTAGCGCTTAAGTGAGTCGACAAAAAGTTGTAATACTAAAGTGAGCATTGCACACAAGTTAAGACACTTTTGGTGTACTTCTCTCAAATTAAAGTATTTTACTTGAGTGAAATGATGATTGTTTCATATACTCCAAAGAATGGTTCAACAAATATACAAGAGATAGAAGTTTTACTTTTGAAAAAATGTATACTAGCTGCGGACCCAATAAAATTTTATTTCTTTATTGTGTTTGTGCTTAATTTCATCGAGTGTATTCTCTTTTCTGAGAAAAAATGAAAGGACAGGAAGACAAAAAAGGATCCCACCACGTCTTTCATGTCCTTATAAACATAATCAAAAGGAGTTAGACCATAGTCAAAAGAATCCTTGGAAGGGAAGTTTTCACAAGATCATATTTCGGAATTCAACTTGCGGACGTAAGTAAAGATAGGAGGCGAAGAAAATAGTGAAAAAGGGTCGGTTTTGTATTCAGTGGGGTTGATTTTTGCCGTCCTGAAATTATTGCAGTAGATTAAATTCATATATACTAATGTTTCGATGTTGTACTTAGGATGACTAGTTCTAAGGTGGATAGGCTCTAAGATTGGAATCTAGAACTTGCCTTATAGGTCTCCATTCGGAAAAATCAGACTTGGGAACTGAACCAATTATACTTGGCACTGACGTGGAGCTAAACTGGTTGTTGCAGGCCGCTCCCGAGTTCTATCGGAGAACTAGGTTTTTTTTTTTGTTTAGCTTGTGATTAGTAAAGCCTTGTTAGTTGAGTTGTCTGTGTGCCTAATTGAAATTGGAGGTTGTTGGTTCCTTTCTCTCTAGTTGCATCTCACTTTTTTCTTTTAAAACAAAGGTGTATAGGTCCGGTTCTACCTACCAAAAAGAAAAAAAGTCCAATTTTAAAATAGTTCGACCTGGAACAAGCTTGCTTGGTTGGCTCTTGGATCGAACCAACTGTTCTGACATGGGACCCAAAATGGTTAAAGGCTGGAACCTTAGAACCAGATTGATTCTTCCTGGAACTGGCTTGGAATTGACTGGATATGAGGCCAATTTGGTTTGGTTACCTCATTAAATCAACCTAGTCGCTCACATCTCGTTGTATGTAGTTCCAGATTAATGAGGTGGCCATAACTGAACTATTTTATAAGGTTCAATATATTTGGAGAGTCTTGGATTAATAGTTAATTGCTCTTCAGAAAGAGAACCGCATTGCTTCTTTGTCTATGATCGACATAATTTGATCGACTACCAGAGAGTTTATGGAAAATTTGGCCCTCAAATGACATAAGTGATGACTATATTGTAGGTGAAACGACGGACTGAGCCATTGGATAAATTGATGGATTTGTCTCCTCAGTGATATCTGCCGTGGACATGAAATGTCTGACATTATCCACTTTGGCAACTTACAGGGCCACGAATACAAGTGGGAATCGGCCTCTTTTAGAATGGTACTACCCATTTTCTTTATCATTGTGGAACAAGCTGGGTGGCCACTACACAATTAGTTGGCAATCCAGATCAGACAACAGTTTTTTCCAATCAAATCCACCATCTTCTTTTAGGATGGACCCCCACCCAATTTGAAAATTATTTAAAAATAAATATATAGATGCAAAAGAAATATGAATTGGCTTTAGTTCGCACGCAAACAGTAAATTTCATATTTAACTCATAAAATCTTTCACTCAAAATGATATTAACATAGATTCAAATTACTACTATGGTTGAAGCCTTTCTTGATGTATATGAATAAGGTGATTCACTGGGTATCCACGAGATTTATTGAGTTGAAGTTTTGGATACTCTTTGCAATGAGAAAAGGTTATGAGTATGTGCTTATTCTATCACGCCTCGATCCTCGGGCACACACACATCCCTCACCTAGGTCGATTAATAGAGACATCTCAAGACGCATCGCCGACTCATTCCTTTTTAATATACATGCGGAAGCATAATAAAATCCCCAGACAATAAAACAATGGAATAGGAAAGGCAGGGCTATATTTTTCGAACCTAAAAAACCACAACCATGTTTTATATAAAGCAAACCTCATAGTATATATTACAATACTATTAACAAAGTCAAATTTATCACACATGAGTTCACGACTTAGGGTTTGCAAAATAGGGTGGGGTCTCAATCTTTGTTGGGGTCATACTCTGGATCCTCCTATGGATCCTCCTCTGACTCCTCTTTAGGTTCTTCTTCAGAGTCCTCTTCAGGTTCTTCCCCCAGGTTCTCCTCTGGGTACTCCTTTGGGTACTCCTCAACGATCTCTCCTTCTTCCATACTCCAGCTGGAGTCCAGTGTTGATTGCTCTGGAGAGTCGGAATCATCACCTAACTTGGGATCCTTCATATCAATCACCGATCCACCCTTAGGATCTGTTGTGCCCTTCCCAAGCGCAATCTCCAAAACGTACCAAAGTACATCAAATTCCGGCATAGGACCCTCCCTTCGCCCATCCTGATAGTGATGATATCATGACCAATACCTATGAGGCACCCTCTCGACTTCACCCATGTGGACCTAAATGGTGGATTTTATCATTACATACTCCAATCCTTCAGGGTGAGGGTATTGGATTATGATAATCCACTTCTGTGACTTCCTTCGGTATATCAAAATGCATAGAAGGAGGGGGAGGTGCTGCCATCTAGGGACCTGAAATGTTGTCCCACAATAAGGTGAGACTAAATCTTAGCAAGTTCTAACCCCCTAAGACCCGATTAGGAAGCCAATACGCCATAAGAGCTGCCTAAGCACAAGACGAATTAGAGGACTTACCTTGGCCTCAGTTCCACCCTACAAGTCAATATTATTTACAAATATCACAAATCACATCAATTCATAACATTAGATCAAATCATTAATTAATCGACCTAATCGATTACATGTCATCTCAACCCTTTCTTGGATGGCTCATCTCATACTATCTATAAATTCCGCTCATATCAAGATTGCTCACTACTAAGCTGATAAATAGATAGTATAGCTCACTTCTGAGATGATTGTGTATACTGGTCTCTGTTAAGCTGCCATATTGTCCTCCGGTTGATAAAGTATACCGATAATGCTCAATCTAAGCTAATATAATATATTGCTTTTTGCTAAACTAACATATCGCCCGTAAACTAATATAGTATACTGGTATATTACTCTCTACTAAGCTGACATATCGCCCATAGGTCGATATAGTATACCATCCCTATCATACAACCAATTCCATCTTTTTTATCATTCTCAATAAAATAGCCACATGTGGGTACATGGTTGGCCTTAGCCAAAATATAATAATTTCATTTTTTGAACATCCCACCAGTTTCAACAGCCCATAACATATTTTTGGCGCTGTAAACCTACGCCCGGTAATTTTCCATTAATTAACAAAATTAATTAATTTAGGAATAAAATCCTAAAATCACAATTAATTCAATTCAGCACAGTTTAGAGCTCAAATAAATAAACAGACCATACCACAATAACCAGTATAAAATTCCGGCCGTAGGCTATCCTAGCATAATTTTCGAAAAGTAAATAAATAAATAAATAAATAATTACAAAAAATATTAAACAAATACAATAAATCCAACTTAGGTCTATAATGCCTAATTAGATGCCAAAACAGACCGGAAAAATTTCAAGGTTCGTTTAATAAATAATAGCACAAGTCTACTTGTTAATGGCACTATCTAACTACCTAACATGCATCGAAAATGCATTAAATTAATTGCTCTATTCTAATATATCCACCTAATCACACTTAATTAAATCTAATCAACCCATAAGCATCATTAACCTATTAAGCGAGGATTAGTGAGTTCAACTCACTTGTTTATTGAACCGTTCGGTTCAATTTAACGGGGACGCGATGAGGACTGGCTTTCTCCAAAGCGGGCCAAACTTTCGAGACTCGAAACCACCTCAAATGGGCCAACAAGCTTGCTGGAAACCCTCTCTATTCTAATATGGAAATGGCTGAAACAGAGAGCAACAAGCTCAGTTAAGGGTGGAAATGGATCAAGAAATGTTGCAAAGGCTAAGCTAGGCCTTGGCGGGCACTCACGGCGGTCGGCAACACCTCACAACGACTTGAGTTGCTCGAGATAGCCTCGTGGACACGAGATAGGGATGCTAGAATGGCGAGCTGGGCACGACAAGGTGGAGGGGCACGCGCAAGGCGGCGGGTGCACGTGTGGGTGAGGATAAGGACTGGCAATGGCGTGCGACTAACGGGGCTGCTTCAGTGGCTTCCTTGGTTGCTGGTGGTCTTTGAACAACAAGAATAAAGTGAAGGAGGGCAGTGGACGGCAGGTGAGGAGGAGAGAGGGAAGAGATGAGGGACAAGGGCCCTACCTTGGTCATTTCTTCTCTTCCAATGTCTCCCTTGACCATTCTCCACCAAGCTGTCTTCATTGGCTATAATTTAGTCACCTATATCTATACTACAACCCTTGAATTGGTCCAAAATGGTTAGGCAAATGGAGCATATGAATTTCAATAATTTTCCTCTCCAATTGGACTTCAATCCACTTTAAATCCATTCAATTCGGCTTTGATAAATTCAATCAACACATCTCCGATCAAATTGGTATTTTTCCTCACTAATTGATTCTACTCATTTCCCAATTGCTAAAAAATCTTTTAAGATTAAGTCAACGCTCCTAGAATTTATTGTGACATGACAGAACCTTCAATTTTTGAAATCGATTCAAATTCGCGGTTAATTTTACTCGGGCACATTTTTAGCATGACCTAAGCTACCGGGTAGTTTTCAGAAATTTTTAGTACAAATGACTTGTGGTCAATTTTCTTCAAGCCATAATGAACCTACTCGACACATTGGTGACTCTCGGTTGTTGTGAAAATCTCGAGAATTCAAATACGAACACAGGGTACCAAAATGATAGAAAATTCAAGCTAGTGCCGGCCGACGAGAATTTTTCAATTTAGTGGTGTCACCCGCGATTAGCCACACATCTCAGTCGAATTGACCTATCTCTAATCTCAGATTGATTTTTAACTGTGCCGTAGTAGCCTCTAAAGATAAGCACGGTCAAGAAATCAATTCTTGGTCGAATTCGTAGGTCTATCGCACTAAAATTCCTTAATGACTTTCCTGGATAGTCTAGTTATTTCGAGAGTGATCAGCTATGAAAATGCCCGATTTATTCAATAGAAAATAAGATTTAAAATTTGGGATATCACAACTTTTTCCTTCTTATAAAAATTTCGTTATCGAAATTTAAACCATTACAAAACTTAAGCAAAAAGATGAGGGTATAACTGTCTCATTGACTCTTCAGTCTCTCATGTTGCTCCTTCAGTACCGTGGTGTTGCTAGATCACTTTGACCAATGGAATGGTCTTTATACGCATGACTTGTTCTTTCCGATCCATTATCTAAACCAGACTTTCAACATATAACACATGGTCATCCACGTTTAATTCCTCGAAATTAAACACGTGAGTTGAGTCAGGCTCATACTTCTTTAACATTGACACGTGAAATACATTGTGCATTTGCGCCAATCTCGACGGCAACGCAGGACGATTAGCTAAGGTCGCAATCCTCTCAAGAATTTCAAACGGACCTACGTACCTCGGACTCAGTTTTCTTTTT
The DNA here is from genome assembly GCA_017140395.1 of Eucalyptus lansdowneana. NCBI lineage: Eukaryota > Viridiplantae > Streptophyta > Magnoliopsida > Myrtales > Myrtaceae > Eucalyptus > Eucalyptus lansdowneana. Next base: position 38,685,370 of record CM029489.1, read on the forward strand.
TTCCCAAAGTGCGAAGTTCCCCTCCTTGGTGACACCTTTAGAAAAATGTAATCACCAACTTGAAATTCCAAAAGCCTTCGACGCTTATTTGTGTAGCTTTTCTAACGACTCTGAGCGGTCTTTAATCTATTTCTGATCACTGCCACGACATCCATCGATTGCTTAATCAATTCTAGGCCTGTAATATTCCTCTCTCCAACTTCATCCCAACATATGAGTGTTCTGCACGATCTGTCATACAACACTTTGAATGGAGCTATCTATATGCTCTGCTGATAACTGTTATTGTAGGCAAATTTCATCAAGTGAAGTTGTTCTTCCTAACTTCCCTTGAAGTCTATCACACAAGCTCTTAGCATATCCTTGAAGGTCTAAATTGTCCTCTCAAACTAGCCATCCGTCTGAGGATGATATGCCATATTGTACTGCAGCTTGGTACCTAAGGCACTCTGTAAACTCTTCCAAAAATGGCAATAAACCTCAGGTCTCTATCTAAAGTCATCGTAACCGGCACTCCATGTAGGTGAACCACTTGACGCACGTACAGATTTGTGTGTCTATCCAAACTGAGGTCCTTTTGAACTACAATGAAGTGAGCCGACTTTGTCAGTCTGTCAATTACTACCCAAATCGTATCATTTCCTCTCTGACTCCTTCTTAGTCCAGTCACGAAATTCATCGTGATATGCTCCCATTTCCACTCTGGAATATCTAAAGGTTGCAGAAGTCCTTCCGGCATGCAATGCTGAGCTTTTACCTGCTGACACGTCAAACACTTGGCGACATGCTTGGCGATGTCTGCCTTCATACTAGACCACCAATAATGTTGATGTAGATTCTGATACATCTTTGTACTACCAAGATGAATACTATAACTGTTACGATGTGCTTCTGATAGAATATTCTCTCTAAGCTCCACATCGTTAGGTACAACCAATTGCCCTCGAAACCTAAGCGTTCCATCATCATAAACCTAAAAGTCAGCATTTCTTTTCTCATTATTCTCTTAAAGGATCTTTGCACATCTGGGTCTATCGGTTAGAGTAACTTGATCCTGATCTGGACATTTGGCTCAATTCTGAAAGTGGCCATAAGACTTAAAAGGTGGCCCACCTCAAACTTAAATACCGAATCTCGAGCTCTCTCTATTAAGTTCCACTCTTTAATCAAAATATGAGCAACTGAAGACTTTCGACTCAAAGCATTGGCGACCTTGTTCGCATTTCCTGGGTGATATAAGACATCACAGTTGTAGTCCTCCATTAATTCCATCCTTCGGCGCTGTCTTATGTTCAACTCCTTCTGAGAGAACAGGTACTTGAGACTTTGATGGTCCGTGAAGATTTGAAATTTTTCTCCGCACAAATAGTGTCTTCAAATTTTCAAGGTAAAGATAATTGTTGCAAGCTCTAAGTCATGCGTTGGATAGTTCTATTCATGAGGCACCAACTGACGGGAGGCGTATGCAACAACTTGGCCATGTTGAATCAGTATGCAACCTAATCCTCTGAATGACGGATCACTATAGATCTCAAATCCTCTAGGACTTGATGGAATGGTTAGCACTGGTGCGGTAGTCAGCTTTTCCTTAAGCTCTTGAAAACTACTCTCGCACTTGTCTATCCACACAAATTTCTTTTCTTTCTTCAGGAGTCTTGTCAATGGCAACGTTAATGATGAGAATCATTCCATAAACTGTGTGTAATAACCTGCCAAACCCAAAAAAATTCTGATCTCTGTTACTGTAGTTGGTCTTGGCCAATTGATCATGACTTTAACCTTGCTTGGGTCCATAGAGATTCATTTGCCTAAAATCATGTGACCTAATAAAGCAAAACGAGTCACTAAAACTCGCATTTGCTAAACTTGGCATACAGCTGATGGACTCTCAGTGTCTGCAGCACTCTCAAATGACTCTCATGCTCTTCATCACTCCTCGAATACACCAGAATATCATCGATGAACACGATCACGAACTGATCTAGATATTCCTTGAATACTCAGTTCATCAGATCCATGAAAGTAGCAGGAGCATTCATCAAATCGAATGGCATCACCGTGAACTCATAGTGACCATACTGAGTACGAAATGCTAACTTAGGAACGTCTTCCTTCTTAATTCTCAGCTGATGATATCCTGTCCTCAAGTTAATCTTTGAGAAAATCAACGCTTCTTGCAACTGATCGAACAAGTTGTCGGTCCTCGAGAGTGGATACTTGTTCTTGATCGTTACTTGATTGAGTTGTTGATAGTCAATGTACAAGTGCAACGAACCATCTTTCTTCTTTACAAATAAAACTGGTGCTCCCTAAGGTTATGCACTAGGACGAATGAATCTCTTATCCAATAGCTCTTGTATTTACACCTTTAGTTTTTTCAACTCAAATAACGCCATCCGGTAAGGAGCCTTAGAGATTGGTTCCGTTCCGAGTGCTAGCTCGATTATGAACTCAATTTCTCTCTCTGGTGGCAATCTTGGCAATTCCTTTGGAAAGACATCTGGAAATTCTTGCACCACAGTAATGTCTTTCATTTTCAGCTCCACAACTCTCGTATCCATGACAATTGCTAGGTAACCTTGACAACCCTCGTCTAACAGACAAGTTGCCTCTGGCGACGAGATCAAGACAATTGAATGTCCTCAATTTTCGACAAACTCGAGGCTTTTACCCTTTAACGGGTCAAATTGAATCGCCTTGCGATAGCAATCCATTATAGCTCATTACTTGGTGAGCCAATCCATGTCAATTATCAAATCAAAGTCATACATGGCTAGGACTAACAAGTCTATATTCCCCACTCGCTCACCAATCGCTAACTTGCAACTAGAATAACCCAAATCAGCAATAACTTTATCCTTCAATGGTGTAGATATGCAAACTGCCAACTCCAACAATATAGGACTTAATCCTAATAACTTAACATACTACTCGACAATAAAGGAATGAGTTGCTCCTGAGTCAAATAAAGCGTAAAAGCAGGATGGTCATTTAGCGAAACAATACCTGTGATCATGTCAAGCGCAGCCTCTACCTGACCTTGTGTGATGGCATACATCGTGCCCTGAACTGGTGGTCTCAGCTGACCTCCTTGCGGTGCGGTTTGAGGCGCATATCCTCTAATCTGTCCCATAACTGGTGGCAGTGGCAACTATGGTTGTCCTCTTGGTCTATTGGGATAATCTTTGGCTTTGTGATCCTGCTAGCCACATTTGAAATAGGTGTTCATCCTTCAGGGGCACTTATTCACAGCATGTCGTCTTCCACAAAGGCGACACATCTCGATCCAACTTGGTCCATACTTGCCAACTCCACCCTTCCTATTGGGCGAGATCTAGAATCTACTTTCAAGCACATGCCTCTTCCCTTAGCGAATTCCTTCTCGATGTGAAGTAAACCTCGATCTAGATGAGTTGACTTGCTCAATCAGGCTCCTTTCAAGTAGCTATGTTCGATGATAGATTTCTCGGTAATCGACTAAATCGAATGGCACTAACGGCTGCTTCAACTCTTGTCGAAAGCCATTCTTGAACCTTTGAGCTTTCTCTTTAGGGTCTTCAATTAGTCTTGGATTATACTGAGATAACTCTGCAAATTTGACTCCATATTGGTCAACAATCATCGACCCTTGACGGAGTCGCATAAATTATTCTATCTTATTCTCTCTTGTGTTTCTCAAAAAGTATTGCTCATTAAACACCTTGAGGAATGCATCCCACGATGGGGCCACTCCTTTAGGAAATACTGTCTCTCCAGCGGCTCTCCACTAGGTGTTGGCATTGCCCTACAATTGATATACTACCAGGGTTACCTTCTTTGCCTCAGTGCACATCAGGAGTGCAAAGACTTTCTCCAAATCCTGGATCCATAGTGAAGCTGCCTTAGGGTCTCCAGTACTTGAAAATCTTGGCAAGCTCAGCTTTAGAAACTATTCCACCAGCTTGTTGATCGGTCTTTCTTTCTACACCTCCATGTTCTCAACTGGAACATCGGCAGGCGCGACGACAGCTTGATTCTGGGCCCGCTGCCCCATCATTTCTCACATGGCATCCAAAGCTTGGGTGATCCCAATGGTTCCTTGATCACCTAGGGCTACAACCCCAGCACCAATAGGACGTAGTGCTACGCCACTTGCGCTACCCTGTGCTGGCACTCGATCTCGGCCTCCTCGGGTACCGACCCTGGTCGGCATCCTACTCTACTAGTCCTCTTGGCAAGAGTTCTTGGCTCTTAACCACTCATGGCTCAGCTTTCTCTACTGAAGCCTGCTTCCAATTTTACACCGAATTAGAAACAAAGTGATCCAAACAACAAGCAAGTCTACCAAACAACTATCACAGACATGCACTAGCATGAATTTAAATGTCATCCCTACTACTATCCCACGATCCATTGCACCTTATCACTCCAATCCCTAACCATTGCTCTGATACCACTTAAACAGGGATGTCACACCCCGATCCTTGGGTACGCACCCATCACTCACCTAGGTCGATTAATAGCGATGTCCCAAGACGCATTGCCAACCCATTCATTTTTAATACGCATGCGGAAGTATAATAAAATCCCCAGACAATAAAATAATCGGATAAGAAAGCAGGGTTATATTTTTTGAACATGAAAAACCACAACCACACTTTTATACAAAGCAAACCTCATAGTATATATTACAATACTTTTAACAAAGTTAGATCTATCAACATGGGTTCACGACTCAGGGTTTGCAAATAGGGTGGGGTCTCAATCTTCATTGAGGTCATACTCTAGATCCTCCTCCAACTCCTCTTTAGGTTCTTTTTCAGGGTCCTCTTCCAATTCCTCTTCCGGGTTTTTTGGGTACTCCTCAATGATCTCACATTCTTCCATGCTCCAGCTAGAGTCCACTGCTAATTGCTTCGGAGAGTCGGGATCATTACCTGACTTGGGATCCTTCGCATCAATCACCGATCCACCCTTAGGATCTGTTGTGCCCTTCCCGAGTGCAACCTCCAAAACGTACCAAGATACATTAGATTATGGCACATGACCCTACTTGCAGCCGTCATGATAGTGAGGATACCATGATCGATACTTATGAGGCACCCTCTCGGGTTCACCCATATGGACCAAAATAGTGGATTTTATCATTACATATTCCAATCCTTCAAGGTGAGGGTGTATCGGAATATGATAACCTACTTTTGTACTTCTTTCGGTATACCAATATGTATGGGAGGAGATGGAGGTGCTTTCATCTAAGGACCTGAAATGTTGTCCCACAACAGGGTGAGATCACTTCTCAGCAAGTTCTAACCTCCTAAGACCCGATTAGGAAGCTATTATGCCATGAGGGTTGCCTAAGCATAAGATGAATCAGAGGACTTACCTTAGCCTCAATTTCACCCTACAAGTCAATATCATTTACAAATATCGCAAATCACATCAATTCATAATCGACCTAGTTAATTACATGTCATCTTGATCATTTCTTAGTCGGCTCATCTCATACTATCTATAAAGTCCGCCCATATCAGGATTGCTCACTACTAAGCTGATAAATAAATAATATAGCTTGCTTCTAATATGATTGGGTATATTGCTCTCTACTAAGCTACCATATCACCCTCTAGCTGATATAGTATCTCGACAGTGCTCAATCTAAGTTGATAAAGAATACTGCTCTCTGCCAAGCTGACATATCTCCCGTAGGTTAATATAGTATACTGGTATTTTTTTTTTTTATGACCCAGGGAAGTATACTGTTCTCTGTTAAGCTGACATATCGCGCATAGACCGATATAGTATATCATCTCAATCATACAACCAATTCCATCTTTTTATCATTCTCGATAAAATATCCGCGTGTGGGTACATGATCAACTTGAGTCAAAATATAATAATTTCATTTTTTGAACATCCCACCAAATTCAACAGCCCATAACATATTTTTGTCACTGTAAACCAATGCCTGATAATTTTTCCATTGATTACCAAAATTAATTAATTTAGGAATAAAATCCTAAAATAACAATTAATTCAATTCAACACAATTTAGAACTCAAATAAATAAACAGACTGCATCACAATAACCACATAAAATTTCTATTGTCGGCTATCATATCCTAATTTTTAGAAAATAAATATATAATTAAATAATTACAAGAAAATATTAAATAAATGCAATAAATCCAACCTAAGTAAATCCAACCTAAGCCCGTAATGCCTAATTGGACGCCGAAATGGACATAGAAAAATTCTAAGGTTCGTTCAATAAATAATAGCATGAGTCTACTTGCTAATGGCACTATCTAATTACCTAACATGCAGAGGTAAGGCATTAAATTAATTGCTCTACTCTAATCTATCCACCTAATCACCCATAATAAAATCTAATCAACCCTTAAGCATTATTAACCTACTAAGCGAGGGTTAGTGAGTTCAACTCACTTGTTTATCGAATCGTTCGGATCAATTCGACGGGGATGTGACCGGGACCAACTTTCTCCAAAGCGAGCTAAACTTTCGAGGCTCGGAACCACCTCAAAACGAGTCAACAAGCTTGTTGGAAACTCTCTCGTTCGATATGAAAATGGCTGAAACAAAGAGCAACAAGCTCGGTTAAGGGTGGCAATGGATCAAGGAAGGTTGCAGAGGCTAAACCGGGCCTTGGCGGGCACTCATGGTGGCTGGCAGTAGCTCACGGTGACTTGAGCTGCTCAAGACAGCCTCCTGGACGTGAGATAGGGATGCTAGAACGGCGAGCTGGATGCAGCAAGGTGGAGGGGCATGTGCGTGGGCAGCAAGCGCGTGCGAGGTCAAGGATGGCGACCGGCAATGGTGTGTGATTGGCGGGGTTGCTCCAGTGGCTTCCTTAGCTGTTGGTGGTCTTTGAATAGCAAGATTAAAGGGAAGGAGGGCAATGGATGACAGGTGAGGAGGAGAGAGGGAAGAGATGAGGGACAAGGGCCTTATCTTGGCCATTTCTTCTCTTCTAATGTCTCCCTTGATCATTCTCCATCAAGCTGTCTTCCTTGGCTCTAATTCAGCCACCTATGCCCATCCTACGACCCTTGAATTGGTCCAAAATGGTTAGGCAAAGGGGGGCATACGAATTTCAATAATTTTCTTCTCCAATTGGACTTCAATCCACTTTGAATCCATTCAATTCAACTTTATAAATTCAATCGACACCTCTATGATCAAATTGGTATTTTTCCTTATCAATTGATCCCACTTACTTCCCAATTGCACGATCAAAACGGTCCTTGCCTTTTTCTAAACAAAAATAGCCCTAGGACGACTTTTTCCCAAAATGTCCCCAAAATGTCTTGGGTTGCAGAAAAATCTTCTGAGACTGAGTCGACGCTCCTAGAATTTATTGTGACATGATAAAACTTTCAATTTTTGAAGTCGGATTCAAATTCACGGTTAATTTCACTCGGCGCATTTTTAGCATGAACTAGGCTACGGGGTAGTTTTCAAAAAATTTTAATGTAAATGACCCGTAATCGATTTTCTTTGAGCCATAATGAACCCCCACTTAATACATTAGCGACTCTCAGTTGTTGTGAAAATCTCGAGGATTCAAACATGGACATAGGGTACCAAAACGATAGAAAAATCAATTTAGTACCGGCTAACGAGAATTTTCCAATTTAGTGGTGTCACCCACGATTAGCCACACATTTCAGTCAAATTGACTTATCAAATTGACTTATCTCTAATCTCAAATCAATTTTTAACTATGCCGTAATGGCATCTAAAAATAAACACGATCAATAAGCCAATTCCTAGTCGGATTCTCGGGTCTATCGCATTAAAATTCCTTGATGGCTTCCTTGGATAATCTAGTTATCTCGAGAGTGATCAGCTTTGATAATAACCATATAGGCACATCGATAAAATGCCCAATTTATTCAATAGAAAATAATATTAAAAATCTAGGATGTCACATATTCCATCTATAAACACATACATATGTGTGGTTAAAATGCATCGTATTAATGTAAAACACGAGTTTTGATGACTTCAAAAGACATCGTTGAGTTAAAAAGAAAAAATTGCATACTCTTCACATGACTTTAAGATATATTGTGTTAATTTAAGTTTGTACCAAAAGAATTTACCCAAGTAACAATGCATACGTGGGTAATATGGGATCAAAGACGCATTTGACCTCTAACATGCTTAACTTGGCACTAATAATATTGTAAAAAGGTGGCCTCACCCCAAGCGATTCGTTATCACAATATTGTCTATTTTATTGGCAGCTCATTCATGTGCACATGACTTTAAAACAGATTGTGCTAGGACTTATTTATTAGCACATAGTCCTTACACGTATTGGTGAATATGGGATTAGTAATATATCTCCAACATTTTGAAATCACAATTGTTTGACTCTCAGATAGGATCAGAAACCTATTTGTCAACAGGAAGTTTGACAATAAGATGAAGTAATTTGATCGATTCTTTTCAGTTAAGAACATGAATAAGTTGAGCTAAACCTAGTATTATTAGTGTTTCTTATTTAAATCATTCAAAATATTGTTGGGAAAATCCTAATAATGTTTTGACGATGACAAAGACAATCAAATCTACTAACATATTTATTAATTGAGTAGTACTAGGTGATGTATACACAAGGCACAATGTTGATGATGTAATAAACAACACCTAGAGGTTCTGATGTGAAGAGTGTTTTGCCACTATCAATAGTATTCCTATTGATATTGAGAGATCACTATCGACATCTAGGGTGAACAAAATATTGGGCTTGTTTACAAGTTGGAAGGATCTTCTAATAATGTGAACATCTAGAAGTACCTTCATTGATGGTGAACAAGTTGAGAAGAACAGAGATGTTCATGATGGCTTGGAAAGATCAACATGAGGTCAAAAGTTGGATATACTTGGTGATGATGAACAAGCCCAAAATAAGAATGTTGGATAAAGCTTAGAAGGACCATGAAGGTCACCAACTTCGTAGAGTCATAATCATCAATGTGCTTGGAAAGATATCAAGAGTAGCATATTGTTAGCGAGAGTAGTTGGCTTAAATGAATGAGGTGGAAGATTGATGATATCAATGACTTGTGTGACTTTAGCGAAAACTAGGTACAGGGATGGGGATTTTGATGGGTGGGAAAACAAATAAAAAAATGCTAATGTGTTCATGATGACTTGGAGGTACTATTGTCAATATTTTCATCAAAATGGCACCTTTGAAAGCTGAAATACTTAAGTGGATAACATCAGTAGACCGGTGATAACCTGCACGTCCTAATTATGGGCAAGTGATAATGCTCATATCGAGTCCTAGATGACATTCATCACTTGCTCAACTGATTGAAACATCAATCAAGATGAAAATTACCATTATAAAGGTTTAGAATCCCAAAAAGAGCATGAGAGTTGAACATAATAATTTCGGGAGAAATCACCAATGAATGTGATAAAGTACATATTTCCACACAAGGTGGTTGAGTATGGCCCATTAATATCCATATGAATTATCTCCAATAAATTTTGACTGCGAGTAGCGCCTTTCTTCTTGGTTTTAATTAATTTTCCTCTTACACGATAAATATAGATCTCACTGTTATCTAAGTCCAGAGGAAGAATTGCTTTACCCTTTCTTTAGAGATATGCCCTAATTGCTTATGCCATAGCAATGGAGATCTTTCTTTCTTTAATTAAGGATCTCTTAGCAACATTATTCTTGATATTGAAAGAACAATATAGTCTATCGGGAGATAAGGATAATCGATATAATCTATCAAATAGAACATAATTCCCAATAATTCTGGAATCATAACTTAATCCACTCTTTTATTTGCAAAATAAAGACAATATCTAGTTTTCTCAAGCAAGGAAGGAGATATCAAGTTTTTCCTAAAACCAGGAACACAAAAGACATTATTCAAAATAAGCTGAGAACTAGAGTCTAAATTCAAAACAATTGTGCCTATGCACTCCACATCAACTTCAATATCGTTTCCAACTTTAAGTTTTGACTCCCTCAGACTTGGATTCCTTAGATTTATAAGATCTTTTAAGGTAGTAATTACATGAATAGTAGGACTAGAATCAAGCCACCAAGAATCCAAAAGAATATCAACCGTGATTTGATTCAAAACAAACCAACAACTCACCTTGGTGACTTTCTTTTTTGCTTTTAGCCAAGCTTGGAACTTGTAACAATTGGCTCTCTTGTGACCTTATTTCTTGCAATGAGAACACTTGAAATCCTTATCTTCATTTCTCCCATGATTCTCATTTTTCTTGAAGTCTTGGCCTTTCTTTGGAGCATGAGAATTTGACCCTTTAGGCTTTCATTTTCCACTTGATGAACTCAACTTGGCATTGGCAATTAAGTGGGTGGACTTATATTTCTCCTTCTTTAACTTCTCATTCTTTATTTCTCATCCTCAGTCATACATTTGGTAATCAAGGCATTGACGTTCCATGTCTCATTCTAAACACTATAAGCAGTTTTAATCTGGCTAAATTCAGCTGGCAGAACATTTAAGGCGTGATACACAATATAATTTTTCAGAAAGGATAATTTCATGGGCCTTAAGTTTAGACTAAATATGGATAATTTTCAGTATAAATTCTCTAACACCCATAGTAGCATCATATCTCATATTCGTTAACTCACTCATTAAGTTCCTAGCTTCAGCCTTATTTGAGACTTTATACTTTTCTCCCACTGCTTCAAAGAGCTGTCTTGCATTCACATCTTTCGGTAAACCACTGATGAGATGCTCAGCAATGGATCTCTTCATAGTAATGAGGCTTAGTCAGTTGGAGTTTTCCCATCTAGCATAATGAACCTTTTGATCTGTAGTACTTTGATCATTGGGCTTAGAAGGTTCATCCTCACATAGAGTCAAAGTCCATATCCACAATTCCTAGAGCAAACTCTATATCTTGCTTCCATCTTTTGAAATTTGATCAACTTAACATTTCAACCGTGGCATTGTTGTTGTTTACGGTAAATGTAACTTGTTTGTCTCACATAATGCAATAAGATTAATTATGGATAATAAGCAATTCAACAAAAATAATTAGTACATTATAAACTTTCATTTAGGTAGAGTGTATAATGTACCATTATTTTTCACAGTATGAAGTTTATAAAGCGACAAAAAGGAGTATTACATATAATTGTCAAGGATCCATCCCATTTGGACAAAAAAATCATTTAAATTATGCATCTCCATAATATATAGAGACGATAAGGAGAATTACATAGAGGGGAATTACATAGAGGGGAATTACATATAACTCTAAAAATTTATCCCTTTTAGAAAGATAGAACTTTTGAGTCATACATCCCATCAATCCTCTCTATTATATCAATATAGAGAGGAATTACATATAATTTTCAAAAAAAAATTATTTCCTTTGGGTAGATAAATATTTTTCAATTTTACATCCCCATCTTTTAAATTGGGAATTTATCTTCATGTAATTTTCCAAATTAATATACACAATAACCCTCTTTAGACGAGTTATTGTATACACTATTTTTTTTATCAATATGGAACGCCAAAAAATTTATAAATAATAATTAATGCTGAAAATTCATCTAACAATATGAAGCCATTTACGACATGTGCTTTCCAAGATCGTATTGCATATATCAAACAATAATTTTTGCCACAATTTTTAATTTTTAATTAGTTAATCAATTTAATTTATATCAATTCCATATGTTTCATGTAATTAAATATGGATAACAATAAATAATTCCAAACAGATATTTAAATATGCCTAAATTATAATTAATCATATCAAATATTTGTTAAATTAAAATTAGGCATATTAAAAGAAAATTAGAAGACAGACCCATTGTACCCTCGCGGCCCATGCCTTCGCCCGGCCCACACGGTCCTCTCCTCTTTAGTGCCGCACAAAGCCCAAGCCTTCTCCTGGATTGCGTAGGCCAACTCTCAACTTGGAACGAGTAGGCCAAATAATGGCCATGCAAAGCCCGGCCCAAAGATCGCGTGACAAGTTCTCGTTGTTGAGCCTAGCCCAATGGTACAATTCTAGGCTCACGCCCATGAACTAGGAACATAAAAAAAGAAAGGGCTTGCACCCATATATTGACCTTGGCTCGGTTGGAGGTCTTCTTCAACCTCGAGCCAGGTCTCAATATTTTGCAAATCCGGTCACATGACCCGATTTCGACCTGAATATAAAAAAACACATATAATTGTTGATTTTTGATGAAATTTATCTATGGGTCTTGCTTCTAACATCATTATAAATTGACAAGAGTGAATCAAACGAAGAACAAACTAAAAAAAAAAAAAAAAATCCATATTCAAGTTTCAAAATTTTAGATCTAAGACCCATGGCTGAAATTCGATTTTCTCAAATTTAAGCCCAAAAAACTAACCTTAATGCAACCAAAAGATTCTAAAACATATATATAACAATACCCATGCAACAATTTATAACTAACATCATTCAATTGCAAATAATTTAAAAACTCTAGAACTTTTTCAAGGTAAAAACTCTAGCATTTCAAATTCAAATTTCTCACTCAATTCACAACGAAACTATACAAATTATACATGGTTGGAAAGGTCTCAACATGTAGAACAAAAACCGTAAGTTTCAGAATAAATTGGTAAAAAAAAATCCACATAAAAAAATAACGACAATATTTGGTTCAAGAGAAAAGCTTTTGAATTTGTTCATATATATATATATATATATATGGATTCTACAATCATATTTGACCTACTCTAATATAGAAAATTATGCCCATAAAGAACTAGTCAATCAAGAATAATTAAATCCATATATGACTGTGAAACACCAAAATCGATATGTGCAACGGAATTAAAATGTATTTGTTTGAGCCATTCTTTTACTTGAAGAAAAATAGATCAATTTGTTTATAATCAGAGATCTATTGAAATGCCAGATCTTTCTCTCTATAACCTATTTCAGTACAGCAACTTCTAATGGGATTAAGCGACTGATAGGCATAACCTATTATAGGCTAGAGATGGGACTTAGCAAACCTTAGTCAATATTGTGTCAATTGGATCTTTCCTATTACGGACTTCAATTAAACACAATTGCCTATACTTTGCTACTCAATTAGGCCCATTGTTAATACATATCAAAACTCAATTTAATAAGATCACTCAAGGGTTTACCAACTATTGAAATATCCATTAATCCGATTATTTAAAATAGAAAATCAATTAATTAATGTAAACCCATATAATAGGAAATTTCCAACAGTATATGCATGTTCATATCTCAACCACAAAACCGGGAAAACTCGTCTTGGAGATGTGCAAACGGCAAGGAATTTGAGCACCCCCAAGATCTTGTGAAATCATTTTTGCGTAAGTTATGGCCACTACTAGTTTATATAAATCATAGTCCCAGTTTTAATTTTGAAAATGATCAAATGGTTAATCGTGAATTGTTAGTGTTAATGCATAGGATAATCGGTGGTCATACGAGTCTTAATGCACCATTGATGAAAGATTTTCAAATCTTGAGCTTCGCTTCGCTAACTTTTGAAAGGTTCGATACATGTTGTGTTAGAATCACTATTTGTCAATATGTGTTGCTCCCAACGTGGTAGTCCTGGTAGGTTTACGTGCTCCTTTTGCCAAGGTGGACACAATTTTAGGGTTCCATGGCCCTTTGAGTCTTCTTCTTTGCTCTATTTTTGTTGGTAATAGTTGTGTCTCTTGATGTCAATGTCTATGTACTACTAATGTTTGTAATTAGTGATATGACTAAGTGTATAAGAATGATAGCAATACAAGAGTCCTAAGAGTGTAATCGAGTTTGAGATACCTAGAGTGCCAAAATTTGGTAGATGGGACACTTAAATATCAAAAGTTAGGAAAGTAACACTTACGTGCCAAAATCATAGCAAAATAGATTAGTTAAGTGCCAACAACGAGAAAATCCCGCCAAATTGTTGATGTGGCAATTTTTCAACGAGCCAAGTACAAAACGACATTATTTTGCACGCTAATGTGGCTAGAAAGTGCCAAAATAACATCGTTTTTCTACTAATGTGAGTAAACACTTATATAAAAATTAATTAAATTAACTTTAAAATCAAATTAAAAAAAAAAAAAAAAAAGGAAAGGAGGAAGATGAACAGCAACTGGCGGTTAAGGGCTTAGCCCTTGCCGCTGTTGTCGCCACCCCGTTGTCCCCGGGAAGGTGGGGGAGGATCGGCCGGGGCCGCCGAGCCCTGGCCAGGAGTTGGTGGCCCCAATTGACCGACGAGCCCTCGTCGCGGTCGCCGGGGTTGCCGGTGCTTGGATCCCAGCCGACCCTCCCTTGACCTTCCCAAGGACGGCTTTCATCTCTCTCTCTCTCTCTCTCTCTCTCTCTCTCTCTCTCTCTCTCTCTCTTTTAAATTAAAAATTTTGATTTTAAATTTAATTTAATTCATTTTTATACTAAAATTCGTTAAGTACTAAAACGACATTGTTTTTGTGTTTTTTTGCTAGGTCAACCTTCCGGTGAGTCATGTAAGTGAGAAAATTAATAAAAAAATTATCACGTAGGATTTCTAGCAACGTTCACCGGATGTCGTATTCAAGTGTCCCATTTTTCAAAAAAGTGGCACTTAAGTGCCACTTTCCTAATTCTTGTCACTTAAGCATTCCATTGTACCAAGTTTTGGTGCTTGGAATGTTCTTTTGCCGGGTGTAATCTATTGAAAATATAATACTTGCTAATTGTAACTTTTCTTGAAGGTTAGTGGATTTTAGCTTTATTATGGCCTTTAGTATGGAGAGTGAATGTAGGTTTATCTATTTACAAATCTTCTACCTCTTCACTATTAGTATTATATGCTTATTATCATCACCGTATGTTAATAATAGCACGCACATCTGATTTATCTATTCTTTTTCAGTTATTGTTTGAAGATCAACTTGTTATTTTCTGTGAATATTTTTCCTTTTTTTTTTTTTTTTTATTGTTCTTCGACTACCTATCCAACCTCCTTCAAATTCTATTATTAGCCTCAACAAATATCAATATCCAACGAATACTTATGCCATGGATTTTTTTTTTTTTTTTTTTTACCATACAGTTTCATTGAAGAATGTGCAAAAATCGAAGCAATCGAGAATCTTGGGCGTCACATTCGTTTCGCCCACTTTAACTTAGAAGCGTTACACGTGCATTTCTCGTACGCACCCACATGAACACGTGTACGTAGATCACATGCAAAGGCACTAATTTAGCCATGAATGTACCTATCAAATTGCTGATCTCTTCACCAATTGAAAAATTATGTTGCAAATTGGGAATTTGTGATTCTCTCATTTAAAATAGGGAACATTGTCTAAAAATTCATAAACCTATTGGATCTTTGTCATTTTAGTTCTAAAGATTTTACTTATATCATTTGAGTTCTAAATATTTTCACATTTTACCAATTCAATCAATCTGGCTAACTTTTGGCTAGAAATTGTTACCGTAGACAAAAATAATATTTTAATATTTTTATTTTTAATTACTCTCTCTCTCTCTCTCTCTCTCTCTCTCTCTCTCTCTCTCTCTCTCTCCCTCTCCCTATGTTGGGAAGGGTAACCCACGCCTACCGAGGGGCCTAAAAGGGCGGCTCTAGCTTGAGGTTGACGTACTCCGATCACCATCAACAAGGCTTGGCGATGGCCGGTGGGGGGAAAAAAAGAAAAAGAAAAGAAGAGAATTAAAAAAAAAAAAGGAAAAAAATAAAGATGGAAAAGAGAATAAAAAGAAAAAAAAAGGAATAATAAAAGAAAAAAAGATTTAGGACAATGGCAACTCATCAAAAGATTTGTAAATAAATTTGTACAATTGAAAGGCTTAAGATTAAATTGGCTACTCATCAAAAGTTTTAAGACTAAATTAGCACAATTGAAATGTATAATTGATCACTGTACAATAAATTTAGGATTTTTGGATAATTTTGCCTCCTCCATGACATCCTCAATCAGAATGTGACCCATCATGTTATGTCTATGAGAATATAATTTGCGCTAGGATACAAAGGGCATCTTATGCTATGATTTTCAAGGATGCACTATGAAAAGCTGACTGATAGTTTTATTATCTTGGACCACAAAGGCCCCGGTCGTGCCTTTCTCGGTGCACAGGAGATGATAGTGGGGTATGTACCACAAGGGAGCGTCATAGTTCACTTGCAAAAAGGCTATCTGTGATTATAGCGATATACAGGGTGGATGTCCTTGTTACAACCACGGCCTATGCAGATTCATATCTATGATGGCGACATATGAAGTATACGCGTATTCATATCTCAACCACAAAACCGGGAAAATTGGTCTTGAAAATGTGCAAACGGCAAGGAGTCTGAGCACCCCAAGGGTTTGTGAAATCAAATTTGCTTTAAGTTATGGCTACCACTGCTTCATATACATCATGGTCACAGTTTAAATTTTGAAAATGATCAAATGATCGATTGATCAATTGCGAATTGTTATTGTTAATGCATAGGAGGATTGGTGGTCATATGAGTCTTAAAGCGCCGTTGACGAAGAATATTCAATTCTTGAGCTTTGCTAAATTTCGAAGGGTTTAATACATGTGACAGTTGCACGTCGCAAGCTGTGCTAGAATCGCTATTTGTCGATAGTGTTGCTCCCAAAGTGATAGTGCTGGTAGGTTCATATGCGCCTTTTGCAGAGGCGGACACAGTTTCGGGGCTTCATGGCCCTTTCCTGGTGTCTTCTATATTTTCTCTTCTCCTGCTCTCCCGGCAGTCGTTGTTGTTTGGCGCTCCGAGATCGTGACTCTTACCAATTATTTGTAGGGACAGCGATTGTATGTTACCGTTGATGGCAAACTTGCTTTTGGCTGGAAGATGAAGCTGTTGTGATCTTTTACTGTCTTGAGTCCCCTTTTATATAGCCAAACAGTCCGGGCTTCTATATGTCGCTTGCTTCTTATTCTTGGGAAAGAAGTGCCAAAAACCTAGAGTGCCGGAAACGTAGAGAGACACTTGAGTGTAAAAAGTTTGTAAAGTGACACTTAAGTACCAAAATCGGAGCAAAATTGATCACTTAAGTGCCAACGGCAAAAAAATCTAGCCAAAATACTAACAAGGTGATTTTTCAGCAAGGCAAGTGCAAAACAACGTCGTTTTGCACGTTGACATGGCTAGGCAAGTGCAAAAACGACGTCGTTTTGGTGCTGACGTAGTAAATAATTAATATAAAAATTAATAAAAATTTAAATTTAAAACTAAATTTATTTAAAACGTTTTTATTTTTATTTTTTTAAAAGGGAGGAAGCATGCGGCTAAGAGCTGAGCTCTCGCTGCCACCGCCTCCCCGCCGTCACCGAGAATGGCCAACGACGGTGGGGGAGGGTCGGCCGAGGGCCCAGTAACCTCGGACAACCGGTAGTGAGGACTCGCGAGCCCTCGCACAAATCTGGGGCAAGGGTCGCGGCCCTACTCTAGATTCGGCAAAGGCTCAACAACCCCAGTCGATCTTCCTCCTATCATCGTTGGCCTTTCCCGGTGATGGCGGGAGGCGGTGGTGGCGGGGCTCAACCCTCTGCCACGTGCTTCCTCCCCTCTTTTTATTTTAAATTTTAAATTTTAAAATTTTAAAATTTTGTATAATTTATTAATTTTTATATTAAAATTCAAATCCACGTCAAAATGACAATGTTTTTGCATTTCTTTGCTGAGTCAACTCTCTAGCAAACCACGAGACGAGCAAAAATAATATAAAAAAAAATGCCATGTAGGATTTTTGGCGGGGTTTGCCGGAAATGACGCTTAAGTATCACTTTCTTAACTTTTGACATTTAAGTATCTATTCGTGGCAAGTTTTGACACTTGGGCTGTACTTATTCCCTTGGGAAAGTTACTATGTTTAGAAGATCTCGCATCTTTAGTTTTAATGAGCCAGATTATGAAGAAGGGTTTGAATCTAGGGTTAATTGCACAACGTAATAATATAGATAAATTCTATTTTAGATTATCATAAAATGGTAAACAAATATAAAAGGGGAAAAAATACACAATATTGCAAGAACTATAAAAGTAATAAAAAAATATTAGAAACATCCTAACATGAATGTTATTATATTTCTAAAAAGCAAAAAGAGTGAACTTGGCCCAACTAAAAAAAATGGGTTTTAATGGGTCTTTCATAACCCATTTTGAGCCCACTTACAAGTAATAACTCAATCCCTAGGAGCTTAATGCAATTGGGGAAATGATTAGAGGAGACAAGTGATGGAAAAAATAAAAGCTTACCGCCACAAAACTCACTAATAAGCCATTTTGACCCATTTGCATGAGTCTTACACAGCTAACTCACATGGCACACCTCACCTTCAAGTTCAACCAAGTCCATTAACATCTAAGGATGAAGATAATTTTATTTTATTTTATGGTTCATTTTCCCCTTTCTACATAGCATATTGGCCTCTATACTATTATTATGAAGACGATTTGATTTTTCTCTCGTTACCAACAATATGGGCAATGTTGCCTCTAAGCATATTTCTGGAGAGATCCAATGCTTCAATATTAGATAAAATGTCAGGTTGCCAGCATAACACTTCATCTAAGATGGCAGCATTATAGATGTCTAATGCTGAAATGTTACTGTGTTTGAACTCAGTTTGGGAACTCTAGTCACACTTTGCAACTTGACATATCAAGTTCTAAAGGAGGAACCCCAGATGCACTAACATCTATGACAAGTTTGTTAAAGTAAAAATACAACTTGGTCAAGCTAGTGTGATCTACAAAATGTGAAGTTCGATGACAACTTTATATCTAATTGATTATTTCCAAAGAGCATCAACTCTAGATTGGATAATTGTCCAATATGTTTGGAATGTTCCTACTCGATTTGTTAAAAGAGAGCCATAGCTTTCTCAAGATGATAGCTAATCCAAAGTAGCAAGAATATGACCTGAAATCGAATTCCATGAAAGATTTAGGAATTTGTGATCTCTAAAATTCCCAAATTGATTGGATAGATGACCATTGAAATTGTTGAAAAAACACCAATAGTCCGCAAGTTACTTCATCCACAAATTAAAGCACTGTCTTTGGTGTTTGAAATCCTCCCACTAAAATTGTTGGTACACAAGCTTAGCACTAGAGAATTGCAAAAAATGCTCATGTTTTTTAAAAGTTCACCTTGCACCCCCTTTGAGAGATATCAAGCAATCTAGATCATTGACTATTTTCAAGGATGACAGTGACGAATGTGCCTTGCGGATGATCACAACTTAAATCAAGATGTTTGAGTTTGCTCAAGTTTTGAAACCACATGCATGATAATTTTGTCGGTTTTGTATCATCTGAGTTCCATTGGGGAAAATTTTGACAGACAATGTTCATTTATAATATAGATGTTTTGAACATGCCAAATGAGAGACTTTCAATCTGAAAGGACTTTCCGCTCACTCTCATGGAAAATGCTATCTTGACCATTGATGCAGGATTTATAAGGACCACACTATCTCACTGTCTTCATGTTAGTAAGGGTTCGAGTATTATCGCAAGTGGTACGACTTTACCAATGTGAGAGGTCTTTGTCGGGACTATAATGTAGGCTTGGTCAACGGCTCATCAAAGGGGACCATCAAGGTCACGGCTCTATGAAAAAGATGCCGCACAATCATCTCCGGGTTTGCAAGTTAGGAATCCTATGAAAAGAGATAGAATAATCTTGCTCGTACTTCTTCGAGCAATGTTTATAGACATATGAAATCCTACGTTAATTGAAGTGACATAGTCTGAAGAGACTTTTACAATGTGATGCAATGTAGGCTTGACTCATGTATAAAAGGGCAAGAGCTAGTGATTGCCTTGGCATTTGTCACCAGTCTTTCTTCTCACTATCAAATGGAGGCTTTATCAATCGAATCACAACAACAACTTTTCTTGGGATTACAATTGACTATATTTTTTTTGGCTGGGGGGCATTGGCCTTATTTTTACCAGACACACTACTTTTTCATGCCCTTAGTTTTTATTCCGATTTTTCATTCATGGGCATTGACCTTTCTTTTACCAAGCACACTACTTTTTCATGCCCTTAATTTTTTCATTTTTTGTTGTCTGAGGAACTTATATAGGCAAGTTCAAGCACGACACTATTTGTTAGACTCTTGAGTCTTCATCTTTTGCCAGTGCTCCTGGTTATGTTGCTTGAATGGCAGTAACTTATATTTTGCCTCCATGTAAAGGTGAAATTACATACTCAATTAAGCTGTACAATGAATACAAGTGCGTAAAGAAAAAATTGCTCTTCATCATTCTAGGGCACTTAAATTAACGTGAGTGTTCATATGCAATAAAGACACCCCAAGATTGATGCAAGTGCGAGCAAGAAAATTTATATCCCTCTTCTCACCTTGTAATGATGCTTTGCCTCCGATCTGCCCTAGTGTGGGGTGGTTCTTAACGGGGGTAGCACAGAAACTTCACAAGTGTATAGGGCTCAAAGGGGGTGAACAATGAAATGCCTCTCACTGTTTTGGTAATCGTACCATTCGCGAGAGAACTCTTTACCCTACAGCCATGGAATCTTTTGCACTCATCTCACAAGTGTATAGATGGGGGACTATGTGTATGATATGGTTTACCTTTCATCATCCTGATGCACCTCATCCGGCATGCTTGATCAATCTTATATCCTTCATTTAGTTGTCTAGTGGAATTGTATTTATAGACATGTTGAATTTTAAACATCAAAAGAGTTATTCACAAATGGGTGTCGATGAATTGTCCCTAATGAATAGGGAGGTGACACAAGAATGATCAGTCAGGCTAGGGGATTTGATCATTGATTTGACGGGCCCTTCTGCTTTTGCCCCTGCAGAAGAGAAGATGTGGAAATAGATCAATCAGTAGAGCCAAGATCACACATGATTTGAGGCCTGAAAGGTTTCTGTCATTTGCTTTAGCGATTACTCAGGACGCCATTTTGCTTAGGAGAGTTTGTCATGCCTCTCATTGATTTGTTATCCTTGTTTTTGACAGTCAGGTGATCCTACAAAAAATAGGAAAGAACGTGTTAGTCACGAACTCTCTCAGGATTTAAACAACTGGGAGCGATACAACATTACCCTTCACTAGTTTGTAGATGCTTGGATGGACTTGAAGTGCGAGTGGGACATGAAGTCCTATGTCTCTTGTTTCGTTAGGTCAATTATTCTCCCGCTTTTGCAATTGTAGGAGAAGCAAAAAAAAAAAATATTAGTTTTTACATATGGCAACTAGTTGCCGCTTCCGAGGATTGAACCCCGATCGTGTCTAGACCACTTCATCCCCCATACCACTAGGCTAAGGCACTAGTGTTGTCCGTAGGGGGTTTCTTTTTTCATTTACTCGAATAAGCTCCTTGATGACATGTCCTTTTACACCTTGGTTAGGTGGATTCGATACGGGTTATTTGATTCACCCAAATTAACCATTAAGCTTGGTTCTTGAATCTGAATGCTTCCTGTCAATAGGGAAAATACGTCAAAAGCGGGTTCAAATAGTGGGAGTATTGGGAATGATACCAAATTACCCTTCCCCAGAGTTTGTATTCGCTAACTCTTAGGGATATTTGAATGTTGATGATGGCCTCTTTGTCTCGATACAGTTCAACATCTCCTTTGATGGGCCTTCCTCATTTGTGGCCATGTGTGCAAGATTGATGGTCGTTGATTCATCTTCAACGCCTTTCTTCTGTGGATTTTTTTTTTTTGACCGTATGACCGTTAACAGCATTGGGCAAAAGTCATGTACCTCAGGTTTCCATGGATCCTATGCTTCTTGGCTCATCAAAGCTGGAAGTCCCATGAACTCGTGACGTCCTACCTTGAGCTATCATGTTATGCATGCTTTGAGTTCGATATTAGGCCTGTGCCTATTAGGTCCCATCCTTCGTCTCTTGTAAATAGAAGAGAGAGGACAGCATTTTCAAAATTATATTCAGAGAATAAAACTTACCTTCTTTGAACTGGGATAATCTTTTTATGTTTGCCCCATTGCCTTCTTGAAAGGGTGTCTTTGAATTCGATGAGTTTACATGATGCGCCAGCTTCAAATGCCCCCTATCACACTAAGTCAATGGGGATGGGGATGATATTCTAAGACAGGAAGTGAATGAGTCAGAAAGACAAACATGATTAAATCTAACATCTTGTTTTGACGAAAGTTTTTGGTAATGAAATATTTTATGTTTTCAAAAGTATATATCTTTGGGGGAGAAAGCATGAGGAAGCCCAACCTTCAGAGTATTCTCCTTGGATGGTATTTTCTTTTCATGGTTGGATAGCATCATCGGGCTAGTTTGGTGTGTCTCCTCATGCCCTCAAAATATTTTCAACTTTATTTACTAGGTGGATTTACTTTTTGGAAGAGTGATTTCAAAAGTTAGTTCCTCAAGTGGAATTGATGTTGAAAATAAAACAAGCTAGACTTAAGAAAGATGTACAAGTTCCCACATAGGGGAGTACACAAGGAAATTAAAAAGGGTGCAACATGAGCGGGCCTGCACCCATTTCCCCTGACGATCCTTCATCGATGGCGCCCATGAAAAGGTCTCCAAACATGATGGTCATGCCACCAGTTGACGTGTTGGTAATTTATCGAGATTTTAAGTAATTGCCAAATTCTCTTTTAGCTAACTTACCAACTTTGATTTGCATTACTTACTCAAAGTATGGTGCGGGTGCTTACAATGATTTATTGAATTCAACGGGGGTAATTTAAAATTGTGCGGAAAATCCATCCAAAAATACAATCGCTAATCGACTCTACCCAAGCCCATCGGTTTGCCAGTCGAAAGGGCCTGAAAGAAACATTTATCATAATGGAATAGGATGCAACATGAATTTTCTTCACAAGCTCGAGAAACTGATATGAGATTGAAATGAAAATCAAGGACATAAAGCACATTTTGAAGCGTAATGAGAGAATTAAGATTCACAGTGCTAGACATGGTGACTTTTGTGGTGTTTCCATTTGGAAGTTGTACTGATATGGGAAAGAGTAACTTCTTAATAGTGGAAAAGAAAACCTTATCACGAGACTATGTGGTCATTAGCACCTAAATCAATAATCCATGCATCCTTTGAAATTGAGTTCATCAGACAGTGGGATGTACCTGTGAAGCTTCCAGTCTTATCAGAAGCATCCAATTTCCTTAATGCTTCCATCAGCTCCTGATATTGTTCATGGGTAATTGATTTCCCCATTGGTTGGCCCGATACCTGAAAAACTGTTGAAAATTTCCCTTTTTCCTTTTCTCATAGTTTTCCATGTAATTTCCAGCAGTTTTCAAATTTTTCTTCGGCTACTTCTAATTTGTTCCACAGAGCCGAAAGCTTGTTGTAAATGGCTGTGACAATCATGTTCCTTTGTTTCAGATCTGAGATCTGTTGTGTTAGAGAAAAAATCTTCACCTGATCTAGTTTTCCATACATCTCCTTAATGTTTTCCCACATTTTTTTTAATACTCCATTAGGGGAAGTCCAGCCGCGACTTCGGGTGTGATGCAATTCCCAATCCATGTTCTAACTAATTACTTACATCTCTTCCAAAGTCGTGCCATTCGCTCATCAGACAGAATCAGGAATGTTCCATCAATGAAAACCTCATTATCCTTCGTTACCAGCACTTGTCGGAACTCTCGCAACCATCTTGAATAATTGTCGGTATCGGTTAATTGTTGACCGATGAGTTTCAGTTCTGGTCCGTTGCCCGTTTGTTGTATAAAGAGGGTCGCCAAGTTCTGGCTGGCCGTTGGTAGCGAGGATTTGGTACGGAAAAAATCCGGGTGTGAGATTCGGGTAGGGATTCACACCTAAACCCGAACCACTTGACTCGATTCCATGACCCGCATTGTGAAATCCCGGGTAGGGATTTGTTCCTATACCTGGTCCACTCGACTCGCCCGTCTGCTCCAGGCCGATGGTTGGGCTTGCCCCATTGTTGGTTGGTGGGCCTCCATCGGCCTACGTGTTGCTCTAGTAGCTCAGCAATGATGTATTTAGGCCTGGCCCATGGTACCAGGGATAAGGTATCCACTGGTAAGGATGGCCTGAGAAGGGTTGCCCCAGATTAAACTGAGCCTGAAGTTGTTGCCACTGCGCGTGTTGGGCCTAGGCCTAGACCTGGCTCTGATGTTGTTCGGATAAAGGGATCACAACAGATGAGTCTTGGTTGCCCTAGGTTCGTGGATTTGCTTCTCCCGCAGGTTGGTCATCTAAAGTTGAGGTAAGATCTTGTGGTTTGGTCATGGTGAAAAAAATTCCTTCAAAAGTTGATTCCTACGGCAACTCTTCTTTGCAAATGAGAGTTCCTTGTGAGGCAATCGAAGCGAAGCAAAAAATTTAGGTCGAACCGCAGGAGGCTCGATACCATGTCACAAAAGTAGGTGAAGCTGAAGGAGGATTCTAGAATCGAAGGAAAGAATTCTATAGAGGAAAAAATTGTATGCCTCTATTGCTTTGTAATCTCTGTACAATATGTATTTAATTACAAAAGAAGAATCAATAAAAGGAAAGTAAATATTCTCTAATCTTTGTAATCCTAAAATAAACATGATTCCCTATCAATTTACAATTGATACAAATCTGCTAAATCATATCTTCCAACACTAAATTTTCTATTGAGTTAATTTATACGAGGAAAATGACACTAAAAGTGCCATAACTTTTGTACAACACTCATTTCAGTAGTAAAACTTTTTGAGTCAATTACTTCGGTTTCACTTTCGTAAAAAATGATCACTACAATGCCATCACCAATTTGTGTGGCTGGAAAATTTGACATGGCATTATTTTATTATATATCGGTCTACATGGCTCATTGGAGAAATCCAATCAGTAAAAACCACAAAGAAACAATGTCTTGATTTACATGAAACGCTAAATTCGAAAAATTGTTAAACCCAAATCAAATGAAAAAGAATCAAAGCCAATGTAGACAAGCAATAATCAAACCTCCAATCTAGAGAAAAATAAATTCTTGACCACTTTTGATTCGATTTTCCCTCATTGTTCTTCGTGATGGAAAAACCACTTTTCATTGTAGATTCTCATTCCATGAGCACAAACCGAAGGTTTAGAGATGATGAATGAAAAAATTATCAAAACCATTAATGAGTACCCCCCAAATTTGAGCATCCAAGTGGGAGCCCAAGCCTAGCGAGGGTCGCCAGCCCTTATCTAGGGCCGATGAAGCCTTGCTCGAGGTTGGCAAGGCTCGTCAGCTTCAAGCGATAGCCGATGTCACCCAGATCTGGGCACCCTTGCCGGGGCCAACGAGGGTTGCCTACCCTCGCCCAAGGCCAGCAAGGGCCGGCCACCCTTGCCTAAGGCTAGTGACCTTCGTCGGCCTTGGCGATGGGTGACAACAACAGTGGTGCACACCAGCATCCTACCCTACCCTTCTCTTCTTTCTATCTCTCTCTCTCTCTTTCTCTTTTTTTTTCCCCAGTTTTTTTAATAAAATTTTGGCTTTTTAAAGTTTTTAATCTAATTTAAATGAGATATTAAAAAGAAAACAATAAAAAAATGCCAACTAGGAGAGAGAGAAATTAATTTAAAATTACTATGTCAGTATTTTCCGTCAAATAAATTGATGGTGTTAACTTTAGAACTTGATTGCACCTATTTGATAAATTTTAATACTTGATTGTACTTTTTATAAGTTTTAGGACTCAAAGTTTTAGGACACTTAGTGAACTTATTCCAAAAGAAAATGAGCTACGAAGTTTTTTTCCCATGTAACATGTTGGTAATTTATTAAGTTTTTTTATTTATTAGATTACCAATTCATTTACAGTTTGCAAGTTGTATTTTTTTACACTAACTTGCTAACTTTTATTTGAATAGCTTATTGACGTTCGAATTTACTAACTCTTGCATGATATTTTCAACCTAAATTAGAGTAATTTACCGAATTTTGTTAAATTAAACTACCAACTTTCATT
This sequence comes from Eucalyptus lansdowneana, assembly GCA_017140395.1. Taxonomy (NCBI): domain Eukaryota; kingdom Viridiplantae; phylum Streptophyta; class Magnoliopsida; order Myrtales; family Myrtaceae; genus Eucalyptus; species Eucalyptus lansdowneana. Next base: position 38,711,334 of record CM029489.1, read on the forward strand.
TGATTTGCAAACGTTTATTTGTTCTAAATTTTCTACTAAATTACTAATTTTTATTTGCCTTGTTTAGCTTGCAGACTCTTTTTAGAGATCACCGGCCTAGGTTAGCATGAGTCATCAACAGTTCTAGTTTTTTTGTAATAAACTCTCATGTCTAGTTTAGAGACTACTAGCTCATTCTATTATTATCAAGTTTTGGGTTCTCGACCCTCATTTAAAGTAATCATCGTTTTTTTTTTTTTTTTTTTTAATTTCCAACTTTTCATATTGCTAACAAAATATTATCTACATTTCTTAGTAATGCCTTAAATTTACCAACTTTCTTAAAAAATTATAAACTTTTAAAAGAATGACTCACCAAGTTTCCACATGTTTACCAATCACAATGTTGTTGCAGACAGGTTTAGGTAACATATTACTAGAAAGAAACAACGTTTCAATTCTTACGATACAGATGAGTTGGCTTCTCCAATTTCGGCTCACATAGTCGACTCATTTTACCTTAGACATACACATCTTATTTTATAGGACAAAAGCAAGAGATTACTTTCTTGTTTCTTTTATAATTAAATGGAAAAATAGAGAGTTGTGTTGGAGAATGATGAACACAACTTATTTATTACTTGAAGCTTCAATAGCAATCTTCCAACATGAAGAAAAAAAAAAACTATGGATTTTGTAGCAGTCGTGGTGGCATTTGCCTCAATAATTTAATAAGTCAATTTGTACTTCATCCACAAATCAAGGCACCGTCTTTGTTGTCGGAGTTCTTCCCCTTAAATTTGTTCTCGCGCAAGATTAGTACTTGCAAATTGCAGGAAATACTCCAGTTTTTAAAAGTTCGCATTCCAGCCTATTTTTAGAGACATCAAGGAATTTAAGCCACTAACCACTTTCAAGGATGATAGTGGAGAATATGCCTTGGGGATCATTATAACTTAAATCAAGATGTTCGAGGTTTGCTGAAGCTTGAAACCAAGGAATAAATGACTTTATGGAGTTTTGACGCAAACGAAGGAATATAATAGAACTGTCAATGAGAAAAATTCCATGGAGGAAAGCATGTGGCAGCACTTAACCCTTCTTTGGGGTTGAGAAGGACGACAAAAGACAGGTCCGAATACATCCAAGTTTTTTTTTTTTTTTTTTGGTCGTAAAAGGAAAACTTTCATTCAAGAAAAGGAAGCATTACATCCTACAGGCATAGCATCCGAAACAAGAAGATCAAGCAAGCAAGGGGGGGCGCATCGGCCCAATTAGCAGCTAGGGCGCGCATGATAACCATTTTGTTTAGAAATAGTCAAAACAGAAATAGATTTTTCTATTTCTATTTCTAGAAGAGTTTTTAAGCAAAAATAACCGTTTGATAACGACACAAAATTTCTACTTTAAAAATAGAAATTCGTTTCATAACGACACAAAATTTCTTTCTTTCGGATGGTCGCAGCGGCGACCAACGACCTTTAATATAAAAACTAAACATAAAAAATGATTTAGTAACAAAAAAAATAATGAATAAAATAAAATAAAATAAAATAAAATAAAATAAAATAAATCATAAAAAATAAAATAAAAATATCATTTTATTTTAAAATAAAAATATCCTTTAAAATAAATTTATTTTATTTATTCTATTCTATTTTATTTTACGAATAAGTTTATTTTAAAATGAATAAAAATAATTTTATTTGGCGAAACACTCAAGGCAAATAAAAATAATTTATTTTTAATTATCATAAAATTATTTTTAATAAACTAAAAATAAAATGATAAATAAAAATAATTTATTTATTTTAATAAAATTATTTTTATTTATTTTTATTTTTAATAAAATGAGGAGAGGCGGAGGAGGAGGAGGCGGAGACGTAGAGGAGATGAGGGAGGACTTACTAGAAATTAGGGTTTAATGAGAGAAATTATTTCTTATTTCGAGAAATCGAAGTAGAAAATTTTAGCTTCTGATTTCTTTTCCAAACCTATTTCTGGAAAAGAAATCTATTCCAGAAATAGGAAAACTGAATAGGTTTATCAAACGGATTTCTCTTCCAGAAACAGGTCTGGAACAGAAAAACTATTTCTGGAACATAAATTTTGGGTTGTCATGAACCCCCTAGGGTTCCATTCCTGTGGGCCTTTGCAGCCCAATCGGCTACAAAGTTAGCTTCACACTTGCAATGCTGCACTCATAGACAAGAGAAGCAGCGTAAAAGGACGGCGACTTTAGCGAGCAGGGGTCGCACCTCCCATGGTGTTAATCAATCATCGAGCACAGCATTAACCAACACCAAGCAATCTTATTCAACCACAAGCGGATCATGCGTCCTCCCTTGCTGGATCAAGTGCTTTAGGGTGATCGAGAAAGCCTGAGTTTCAGCCTGCAGAGTCGAAGATGTAGCAAATCCTTGGGTAAATCCTTCAATCAATTTTCCGTTTTGATCTCAGCATAAACAAGCCATTGATCCTTTCGTGCTTGCAAGCTGAAAAGCCCCATCGATATTACACTTCAGGACACCTGGATCGGGAGGTCACCACACATCGAAAGTTAAGGTTGGGGGTTGTCCTGTTGGCACAGTTCGACGGTTGAAAATCCTAGCTGTACAAACCTATGCCGAGATGACATTCAGAAGATTTATCGAATCAGGACGGTGACGGCGGAAGAAAAAGTTGTTCCTCGCCTTCCAGATCTGCCAGAGAATCTCAGCTATAGTGTTGAAATCAGGTAAGAGCTTCTTCTGAGCTACCCTGTCTACTAGCCATTGATCTATGCGAGGAACAGCTTGAGGTGTTAGATAAATACCAATGTTGGGGTGAGACCATATCAGTTTTGTCCATGGACAGAAAAGGAAGAGGTGTTCAATGGTTTCGGGACTGTTGTTGTTGCATAGAGTGCATACCAAATCTATGTTTATGTGACGGCGAAAGAGGTTTTCTTTGGTAGCCAACGCATTATGGCATAGGGACCAAAGAAAGGTCTAGATTTTTGGTGCAAGCTTGAGACGCCAAATACTTTTCCATAGGATCGTGGGTGCTTGATATGAGGACGATGGCTTGTCTATATGAATGCTTGGTTCTGCTGTCTTGATTGCTCTATATCCACTCTGCACTGTGTATTGGTCGTGAGGAGTGTCTGTCCATATTTGTTTATCCTCTGTATGGTTGGGTCTTACCGGAATGCTTGTGATTTCTTGGATCATTTGGGCATCATAGTGTTGGTGTAATAGGCTAACATTCCAGTTTTGTTGTTGCGTATCTAGTAATTCAGTAACCAGTTGACATTCCGTTAGATTTGTAGGACCACCTAGGATTCCTTTAGGAAGCCATCTGTCTTCACGTATTCTGATATTTTGCCCATTTCCAATGGACCATTGAAGTTTGGTTGAAATTGAATCCCTTCCTAATAATAAACTCTGCTAGCCCCAAGATGGACGCGCTCCTTTCTCCACATATCTGAAATCTCGTTGGTGAAAATAAATACCTTTTAGTAATGTGATGCACAGTGATGATGGGTTCTTGATTAAGTGCCAAGCCTGTTTACCGAGCAGTGCCTTATTGAAAGCTAAAAGATCATGAAATCCTAGTCCGCCCTCATTCTTGCTACTCTTTAAAACTTCCCAATGTGTCCAATGAATACCAGATCTTATGTTGTCATTTTGCCACCAAAAGTGGGCGATCTTCTTTTCAATGGATTTGCAAATTGATACCGGAAGTTTAAAAATGGACATGGCATATTGTGGTATTGCTTGTACAATAGCTTTAATTAGAACCTCTTTACCACCCTTCGATAGAAAATTAGCTTTCCATCCTTCTAATTTGGCATTCACTCTTGCCATAATCCAGGAAAACATGTCTTGTCTTGATCGACCCAGAAGGGTCATAATGGATCCCTAAATATTTACCTGTTTTGTGTAACACTGGGACCCTAAATTCAGCAACCAAGTTGGCCCTTAAGCTATCAGGGCAATCCTGACCAAAGAAAATGCCCGATTTGTTTCTATTTATCATTTGACCTGTAGCCAAACAATATTGATTCAAAATATTGGCTAGGTTCTGACATTCCTGAACTATAGCATTCATGAAAAATATGGAATCATTAGCAAAAAATAGATGTGAAAGAGTTGGGCACCACCTGTTTAGCTTTAGGCCTTTGAGATGTCCCATTTCAATAGCTTCATGGATAAGAACAAATAAAACATTTGCTAACAAAATGAACAAGTAAGGCGAGAGTGGGTCTCCCTATCGTAGTCCCCGAGATGGATGGAAATACTCTAGTTGTTCGCCATTAAAATTGATACTGAAAGACGCTGTTGTGACACACTGCATTACCCATTGAACCCAAGTGGCATGGAAACCCAATTTGAGAAGATAATCCTGAAGAAAGCCATTCCATCCTATCATATGCCTTCTGCATGTCCACCTTTAAAATTGCTTGAAAATTTCTTTTGCGTTTCCTAATCCACAGCTGATGAAGTACTTCTTGGATAATCAGAATATTGTCCTGGATTTGCCGACCGCTAACAAATGCATATTGTTCAATAGATATTAGATCAAGTAATAAAGGCTCAAGACAATTAGCTAACACCTTGGAGACGATTTTATATATATAGTTGCAAAGGTTGATTGGTTGATATTGGTCAAGACTCTCCGGTTGAGCAACTTTTGGAATCAGAGTAATGTTGGTTTTGTTTAGAGGAGCAGGTAGAATTCCAGTTCTAAAGAAATCTTGAACTGTTGTAAAAATATCTTCTTGTAAAATATTCCAATGCATCTAATAAAACAAACCGTTCATACCGTCAAGTCCTGGTGCTATAGTTACCCTCATTTGGAAAGTGGCTTGGTGAACCTCTTCTATAGTAAACTGGGCCGTTAACATAGTGTTCATTTCCATGGTAACAGTAGCTGGGCATTTTGCAAGAATAGGAGCATAATTCCGAGTTCCAACAAATTTGTAGAGATCTGAAAAGAAATTCCTTGTCATGTTTTTCAAAAGGCCATCTTCCCTAATCCATCTGAGATTGGCATCTCTCAACATTTGTATTATTTTCCGAATTCACCTTTGGAGAGTTGTCACATGGAAAAATTTGGTATTTTTATCTCCCTAGTTGAGCCAGTTTATCCTGGATTGCATTGCCCAATGCTGTTCCTCTTGCTGCCATAAACGTTGAATGTCCAACTTCAAATTAGTAATTAGCTGCTTGTCCCCGTAGTTGTTAGGAGAATTGATATGTGTTTGAAATTGTTCCTCTTGCTGCCATAAACGTTGAATGTCCAACTTCAAATTAGTAATTAGCTGCTTGTCGCCGTAGTTGTTGGGAGAATTGATATGTGTTTGAAATTGTTGTTGCAGGTACAATATTTGATTCGGTGCATTTTGATAATTTTGAATGACTCCACTTGGTTAGGGCTGTAGCTACTTCCTGCAATCTTTGTGGTAGATTATAAGTTATAGCATGTAGGGAACTCTAGGATCTTTCAACCACCTCGCTACATTCCTTTTCCTGAAGCTAGTAGGCCTCAAATATAAATCTTTTATGTCGTCTGCTTGGTAAGGTGTCAGTAGTCAGTAAAAGAGGGCTATGATCAGAGCCCACGGGCGGAAGTGCATACACCTCAGCCTCAGGGTAAGTGAGCTGCCACTCCATAGTACACAAAACTCTATCCAACCGTTCTTTGACTAGGTCATCACCAACACGATTATTCATCCAGGTGAAGGCGCAACCCTTGCTGTCCATGTCCATTAGAGAACAATCGTGTAATACTTCTCTGAAGGAATGCATTCGATGAGGTTCAGCCACCCATCTGCCCACCTTTTCCCAATGAAAAATAACTTCATTAAAGTCACCAGCACACACTCAAGGTAGATTATTTGAATAAGCTATTTGTCGAAGATCCGTCCATAGCTATTGGCGAAGCTGATAAGTTGCTGGAGTGTGGACACAAGTGAGACGCATAGGAGTCCCCAATCGAATATCCGTGCAGGTTATGTCAAAAAAGTGCCGAGAGGCTCACTCTATGTGGAGTGTAATGTCGTCATGCCATAGAATAGCTAGTCCGCCAGCAAATCCAACAGGATCGAGCACATGGGAATTTCTGAATTTCAAACGTTGTTTAAGCTTAAGGATAACCTCCTCTTGATTCTTGGTCTCCATCAAAAAGAGTAAATCAGGCTTTTTTTTGGCCACTAAGCCTTTAGAGCACAAACTGTCAGGGGAGAGCCCAGCCCCTGACAATTCCAGTATAGTAGCTTCAGTTGTCCTACGGTGGTTGTTGAGAGCCTGCCACCAAAGCCCATGTCTCGTCCTCTGCAACCGATAAAATGGGTGTGTCCATTAGCTGTGATTCATCAAGAAATTCTGATATGTTCATCCTTGACTCACAAGGATTATATCGTTTGACTTTCTTTGATGTTCTTGCTTTTGCAGAAATTCTGGTGGTTCTTAGCTTCTTGCGGTAGGGGATGGTCGGTTCCTAATGCTAAAGTTCATTTTTCTGTATAGGAGCAGGGATCACCACATCAGGAAAAGGAGTGGGTTGGCAAAGTGCTTTGTTAAGTTGCTGATCAAGCGGTTGTATCACACTACCCAAATCTGTTCGTTTGAGATGTCCTATATAAATGTCATAGTTGGAATGTGGTCCTTGCTAAGTCTCTTTCATCTTTGCAAGTGGTATGATTGAAGCACCAGCAGATGATTCCCCTTGTATAAGTATTGGCTGAAGGTTCTGCTTGTTTGGGGTGTCAATGGACGGGATTGGTTGAAGAGCTGGTCGCTGGAGATGGGTGGAGGTAGGTCGGGTCTCTGGTATGACTTCATCCTCAGCTATGTCTAGCTTCGCATAAAAGGTTAGCCAATACGGACTGTGTTCTTTTACCTCAACTCGCAACCATTGGCCAAAAGCCATTTTCTCTTTACCTTCCATCTTTGCCTCAATAAAAGGAATATCTTGGTAGTACATAGCTTAGTGTCCTATGATACCACAAGAGTAATAGAAATGTGGTAGACGCTCATAACAAAAGTCAAGCCATATGGCTTTCTTTGATATTCATATTAGCTATCCTATTTTCAAGGGATCCTTAAGACTTAGCTCAACTCCGAGCACGACCTGCTCTAAGAGTCGTCCCATTTTTGTTTTCCAACTTAACCTCAATGACACGACCCACATGTCGCACAGCCTTTGCAATCATGTCCTCCGAACACCATTCTAGGGGTAAGCCAAATACTTGCACCCAGAAAACACAAGTAGAGAAATCATAGCAATGTAAAGGTGTGTTGGCTATCCAAGGCTTAAAAATAACTAAATTACTAGAGAACAGCCAAGGACCCCCCTCTAATGCCCTATGTTTGTCTTCTTCAGTCTGAAATTTCGCTACATAGATGCCCGCTTCACGTTGGTAAATATCAACTTTGTTAGTTCGCCATGTGCGCTTCTAGTTATTTTGAATAGCCGGAAAGTTTATAGAGGGGTTTGAGAGGATTTTACCAACTAAAATCAGTTTGCATTCTTCATCTTTTTCCAAGGGCGGAGCTTCAATCCAATCGTCGATTTGTTGTGCAGACTAGAGACGCCCCATTCTGTTACAAAGAGCCGCAAGTCTCGAATTGTCTTCCTGTTGGTGGGTTTCCATGAGATAACAATGTCAGGGCACTCAAGCTTACTGAGTTACGTGTGAAGGAAAGTCATCCTTCGAGGAAACTGGCGCTCAATTGAAAGGTTGGTATAAGGTGGAGCAATCAACAGCTTCGCCATGCAAATTGAGGAATGGGGAGGAAGCTCAACGCAATTGAGGAGGATTTGGTGCGGACGGATTTCTCGGTGGAATCCGTGAGTTATGACATCATCCACGCAGCGTGCCCTAGAACAGAGGAAATTTGGGGAATCTGTTCTTTGTTGACGGGAAAGAAGAAATTTATGGGGATTTGTCGAGAGTCATTCCAAAATCGGATGAGAAACAGAACAGGGGAAGAAGATAAGAAGTGTATGTGGGATAGCGAAGTGTCGAAACCGACTGATTAGGGTTTAAAGTGAGAAGAAACTACCATGGCGGTAGGGGAGAACTCTGCATTTCGAGAGGTTTTTTTGTCGATCAATATCGATATCAAATACATCCAAGTTGAAAAATGCCGATTTAGAGTGAAATCATGCCTTGCAAGACCCATCAAATGGTCAAGAAACCTAAGGCGACTTTTCTTCATTTTGCGGGGGAAAAAGAGAACGGAAGGATTTTTGAGCTGTCGTGCGATTATTTTCTATTTTCCTTTCCCTTTGTCCGCTGCAATCAGAAAAAGAAAGAAAAAAAAAAATGTTAAGTTTGCCGCAAGTGCACTGTCTTCCACATATGTCGCAATCACAGTGCAACGGGAGACCTTTCGTCAAGAGGAATCATGAATACAGATGCAATTGTTTTCCAGACTAAGCAAGAACGAACTGGCATCGATCTTTTTCCTGTTTCACCCACAATTTGGGGGCACCGACTGATATTGTTCGTTGTTTAATTGCTTGAGTGATCAATCAGTTTTATGATGTGCCCGAGGCAAAGCCCCGGATCTTCACTGGTTGACATAGAATGCGGGGCTTGAGTTATCTTGTTAAACTTTTCAACCTTTAACTTTTTGTGAGATTTTGATTAATTCAGAGGTTGCGACTGTCGGGAGTCTATCTTGTGATACTTGTTTCTTCTCATATAGTTAGCTGGATTCATTCCACATTAGCAGGCCTTTCATTACGAGAGTTCAGAAGATTAAATTGTATTATGAGGGTAGTTTTGTCTTTTGAAATCCATTTAAAATTGGGGCACTGACGAAAAGTGAGAGACACCTAAAAGCATGAAACGAAATTTCTGAGTCAACGCCTTCCAAGACCCATTTGGTCAAGCCATCAAAGTCAGCGAACTCCAAAGTCTTTTTATCGTTTTCTATTTTTCACTTGAAAGCTTTCCCCAATCTAACTACGACTTACGGTATATTACACAATGTAGAGAATTGAAAACAATTTATAGGTTGTTCTTACTAGAGTGCATATTCAAGCTAGGACAAATGCCATAGGGGGCATTTGTTAATGAGTGATGATAACTTGATTTTCTTATGTATCACTTGATTCATGGTGCTTGTGCAAAAGTACCTTTTTTTTACTCGAACGTGCGCCATGTGTGTGAAATAGAGCAAAAGAGCGCATGCCGTGTGTGTGAAAAAAGAATAAAATATCTTTAAATATGTAAAGAAAGTACTATACTTTCAGTTGAGTTAATTTAACAAATAAAAGAAAATTATGATTGAATTTGAAATGTGAAGACTAAATTGATTGCAAGTAAATTGCCTTGAAATTTTCAACTCAAGGTAGGTGGATAATATGAAAATATTTATTACGAAACACAAAGCAAGCATTGACCAATTCATGAGACTCTTGTGCAAAAGTGTATTGTTGAAATTCCCCACTAAATTTGCTTCATATAAAACAGAGATGAGTTTAGGTACAATTCAAATGCATTAATAATTACAAGGGTAACTGGCTCGCCATTAACCACGTAACAAATACAGTAGCAAAAAAATATATGCTACCCAAGTAGCATTGGTGTCACACAAGTGGTAGTCATGAATACGAAATTTTCTTAGATGTTTGGACATTCCGCCTGTATTTTTTTTCACATGCACTGTTTGGAGGAACTTGAAACTTCATTGTTCCATATTACGAAAATTTGTAGCTGGATAAGGAGATTCCAATAGAACAGATATTGACAGTGGATATGAGTTGATTCCAGAATACATATGCTAGTAGAAGTGATACCACGAGTTCCACCTCATGAGCAGAGATGGCACCCTCAGCAAGCAGTGCCTAGAAATCTGTATGCTTTTTGCTTTGTAAGAAGAAAAAAAACACCCCAGAGCCTTTCGCTATATCTTTGTCTTCATCTGCCAATGAATAGGAGCCACTTTCGGGAAACAGACACCCCCAGATAAATTGATAGGGTTGGCAAATTATCAAAGTCCACGTTCAGTGCCAACGGATCTTGGAAAACAATAGATCTAGCTTGTTTGCGAAAATTTTATAAACGACCATCATATGGCGTGATTGGTTTTTGTTAGAACCCAATATAAAAAATAGGGCACATTGTCTCATCCTATTCAGAGCGAGGGATACCGCATCGAAGATACCGAATTTATCAAGCATTGTCTTTTGATGTAATTTGTATGTAATCATTATGTGCAGTTTGTTTTTTTTTTCTTTTCAAATTATGTCAAGTTCTAATTTTATTTTAATTTGGTTTAATTGAATGAGTGTTTTTTTATCAGAATATATGAAAAAAAAATGATTTCATTTTTTTTAAATATTCTTCATTTAGAAAATTTTAAATCAATTTCTTAAAAACACATGCCTTGTCCTTGGCAAGTGGGCCGGCACAACCCTGGTGCTCAACCCTACTGGTGCATGGATTTCTATCTCACATTCAAGGTGCTCTCTCTCATTTGGCATGGGTTCTTCCAAACCCATACCTAGCATGACACTAGAAAACTCGATTGATTTGATTTATCTATGATTTCTATCATGTTCAAAAGTCACAAATAACCTATTAGAGCTGGTTAGCATAGAACACAAGAGGATGTTCCACTTGCTACGCAATTAGAGATGTATGTTGGGGGACTTGGTTGCACTAATTATTTAATTTGCGCTTTTTCAATGCCTTCACTCGATTGAAATGTCCATGCAATTTTTTTTTTTATTTTTTTTATTCCTAAAGTGTGATTTACCCATCAAAATAAAGATAAACGATCAGAACACAATATATACATACACACACACACACACACACACACACACACACACACACACACACACACACACACACATATATATATATATATATATATATATATATATATATATATATAAAGTCCCCATACTAGTCGAGTAGAGAATAATTTATGGCCTTATTATTGAACCTTGGGACATAATCCCCTTCAACTAAAATTGAAACCTCACGTCACTCAGAAAGGAAAGAAGAAAAGACAAAAAAAATGAAATGCGGGATTGGTAACCAGATATGAGTTAGATAAAAGAACATACACGTCTTTATTATAACTTCTTTTACGAAAAATAAATAATTTAAAAAATATTTTATCGAAAACAATTGCTAAAATCCCTTACAACAAATGAATGAACTAAAATATTTTCATTGCCAATGAAAATATTTAGACTTAAAATGTCGTCAATAATGAAATCATGTCTCACTGACTAATTATCGCTAGCAATACAAACGATCATTTTTAATAAAATAATTTTCAAAATTATTTATTTTTTGTGAAATAAATGAAAATTTAATATAATTTTTTATTTTTCATTTTCTCCATTGGTCCTTGTTCATTCTTCCGCCTGAAGCTTCACTGGAGTCTTTTCATTTCCAGAACACGAAATTTTGCTTTAAGTCTCTCCACTTTTTTCATTCTTATTATACTCTCAAATGCTCTAAACTCTTAGCTCATCTTTGAGAACCACACAATCAGAAAATAATTAACATATTCAGATGATAACAAGGCTCTCGATAATCTTTAACAAAGATCAAAGCACGCCTACTTCATTCAGAGAGCATCAAAAATATGCTTCACTCATCTCCGACGGCTAACTCTTACCACCTCAGGATCGTCACCACATGATGGCGCGATTAGTGGTCACAAACTACAGTCGGACTAGGCTAGCACTAGGAGGTTCCAGAAGTGTCTCTAGAGAATATCAACGCCGGTGAAGGCGCTTCCACCGAGAACCAAATGCTTCGAGCTACTCGACCAAAAAAAGAGTAAAACATAGCACAATGGGTGCGACTTTGAAACTAAGACCAGCGGTGATCAGTGGCATTAGACAAGACTTACGGACACAGCAGCAAGGACTTGAATACCAGAAAAATTTTCAATCCAGAGGAATTTTCAACTATCGTGCGAGTGTGATGATGCATGATCTGCTCTCTGTTCTCTGGTTCTGTTGTGACCTAGCCTATGGTCGCCCGCCATGGAGGTTCGACAGTGGCTTTCAGATGGACTGGAGCTGATTGAAGCGAGAGCTGCTGACCCGAGAAAGACACCAAGAATCGGCCTATTGATTGAATCAAAATCGGAAACCAGAGAAAGAGAGAGAGAACTGAGCTTCACTTTCATTTCGGTCCATCGAAGAAACGAAGGATCTGATCTCGATTGAGATTCAATCACGGCTGCTCGTCTCAAATCAAGTGACGAAGCGCTCTCTTCATTTTGATCAGTGTCGTCGCTGGACCCCGCCAGTCCTCCTGCCTGCGCGCCTATGTTTCAAATCACGATGGAGAGAGGAGAAGTAGGGAAGAAAGATGGGCCGAGCCTCTAATGACCATATGGGCCTTGTGTCTTAAGGGGCCCTATTCTGATGTGGTCGCGCAAATTGGGCTGAATTGAGAGAGAATCACGGGCTGCGATGAAATGGGCTTCACTAATTTGATGGGCTTTGTGGGTTTCGATTGGGTCTGGCGAGCTCTGGGCCGTAACTGGGCTAAAGGCTGCTCCCGTAGTTGGACCGCTAAAGAATTGAGCTTTTCTATTAGTTAAATATTTTTTTTGTTCTTTTTTACAATTATTTTTATTTTTATTTTATTTCCCATTTATGCAAAAAAAGTACGCCCAATTTGTCTACTAATATTTAGATGTCAACAATTTGAAAGGTCGAGTCTTCAACCAAATATATAAAGTTTATAAGTAAATTATTAATTGTACGTGGATATGTAGGTTATTCTATTGTCAATGAAAGGGAGCCATGAACTCCACGATTGAAGTGCGACATTTGTCATGGACTTCGGTAAACTAACAGAGATTTTAGTCTTGTAGTCAAATGATTAGGGAGACTTATTTTTAGAGTTCTCAAAATATTTAGACCTCCGTGGTAATAAGATAATGATACAGTTGATATTCTTCATAAGAAGTGCATTTAAACATTGTAACCTTGATTAAAAAAAATTCAGATAACATATGTAGCGTTTGATGTTTATAGCAATGACAATTTATATCTGCACAATCCTAGATAAATTTTAAAAAGAAGATACTGTCTAAATAGACTAGTGAAGTATATATCCCAACAGTCGCCCTTAAGTTGGTGCTGGTAAATCGACAATGCCTTTTACTTCTTTAATGGCTTTCTGAAAAGATTCGCGAGTTGCTCGAAGAAATTATCGGACGACACTTACGCAATCAAGTGTGATTCACTGCGACAGTGCATTTTATGTGTAGTGCACTCAATACACACCCGAATTTTAAATTTTGTGGATCGCATATGGCGCTGATCAAATAGAAGGAGAATGCATCTTCCACAGTGGTTTCTTTCAAGTTGACTGGTCCACGCAACTCAATATATTCATCCTTCCACCTACTACAAATTGACAAGAGAGGAAAATGAAAAGTGGAAGGCTTAAAACACATTCTGTTTATTGCTTCAAACGGACTTTCTTCCACGTTCCTGCTGACACGAAGCAGTTCTTCCACGTACTACAAATTGACGAGAGGAAAATGAAAAGTTGAAGGCTTAAAACACTTTCTGTTTATTGCTTCGAACGGACTTTCTTCCATATTCCTGACGACACGAAGCAGTTGTTCAGAGTTGGGCAAGTTTCTCCAGCTCTCTGGCTCCTGTTACACATGCCCAAAATAATCAATAATGGCTTCAACCATTGATAAGATGAAAGAAATTGGCTAGCAAGAAAAGGGCCAGGCGTACCTGCTAAACAAGCTCCTATTCGTGTTGTCGAAATGTTCTCTTGAACCAAAGCATGGCAATCATCATTGTCATTGAAAAATTCTCGATGGCCTTGTCCATTGCTCGAAAGTAATAGATCCACCAAGATTGCTTAAAGTGCAAGATGCTACAGAATCCTAGAAATCCCACTATAAAGCCAGGTCCCAATCCTGCATAGAACCAATTGTGGTTGTCCAAACTGTGCTCGCTAGGCTTATCTCCATTGGAATTATCACTATTGTGCCCATCACTATCAGGTGGCTTGTCTCCGCAAATCTTTAAAAGAGGAGCTCCACAGAGTTTGTTGTTGCCCTGATAAACAGACTCATCATCCACAGTACGCAGATGATTGCTGGATGGAATAGGACCGGACAATCTATTGAAAGACAGATTTAGATGACCAAGAAAGTCAATGTTGGATATGCTTGGAGGGATTGTGCCTGACAATTTGTTTTTGGAAAGATCAAGAGATTCTAACTTTTTCAGGTCACCAATATTTGAGGGGATGTGTCCACTCAAATTATTCTGAGAAAGGTTCAAATTTTGAAGTTCGAGAAGCCTAGTCAACTCTTCTGGTATTAGTCCATCCAACATGTTTGCAGAAAGATCGATCGAGACGTAGAATGAAAGCACAAAGCCATATATTTGGATGGTTCCCTTTGTGGTAACCTTGAAATCGAGACCCTCCATATCCAGAAGACCCACTAAATTCGCGGAATCAACCATAGACAAGAAGTCATCAACACAATTGGGAATGGGGCTAGAAATGTTATTATGTGCAAGGCTCAAGAAATGGAGATTGCGATTTTGGCAAAATTGTGGAGGAATGCCTCCAACAAAGCGATTTTTCTCAAAATTGATCACTGCCAATGATTGAGAATGTTTCCCAAACGGAGGTAAGCTACCCGTGAATTTATTGTCGCTAAGATCAATAAAATACATCGGTAGATTTGACAAACAGATTGGGATTTCTCCGGTAAAACCATTCCTCCTTACGCTAAGAGTGGATAATTGCAGAAGATGGCACAAGGATTTCGGAATCTGACCATTTAATTGGTTATCCCCAAATGCAAACTCACTCAAATATTGCGATGCTCCCCAACATCTAGGAAGTCTCCCAGACAGTTTGTTTTCCGAGAGATTAATTTTAATCAGCCGATTCAACTTACACAAAGAACTCGGAATGCCGCCAGTTAGATTATTACCCCAAAGTCTCAATTCTGATAATTTTGGCATCTTGTCTCCAATATCTAGGGGAACTCGGCCTCTAAGCATGTTGCTTGAGATATCTAAAGATTCAATGTTAGAGGAAATGTTGTAGAGCCAATTAGAAATGCAACCTGAGATGCTGGCATTCGACATCAACAAAGTGGTAATGTTCCTCTGTGTTTGAAGCCATCTTGGAAATTTAGGTCCCACTTTGCAATTTGACAAACCTATCCAACGAGCTTGGAATGGTGGAACCCAAGTTGAGCTCACATTTAATATGAGCTGATTAGAGGAAATGTCTAATTTAATCAAGTTTTTGAGATTTTCAAAGTGAAGTTGGCCAACAACTCCATAAAATGAATTCTCGTAAAAGAAAAGCTCCTCTAGATTTGATAATTGCCCAATGCTCTCTGGAATGGTCCCACTCAATTTATTGGAGCTTAGATCCAAGTTTCTTAGAGATGATAGCTCCACCAAATTGGTAGGAAAAGAACCAGAAATCGAGTTCTCACTGAGAGAAAGGTCCTCTAGTTCTTTGAAATCTCCAAATTGATTTGGTAGGTCACCACTAAAATTATTCATAGAAACATCAAAGATCTTCCACTTACTTTGTACACAACTAAGAGGACCATTTAGGATGATGGAGATATTCCCCTCGAAGTTGTTACCATGTAAGCGTAACACTTGCAGTTTGCAAAGACTGCTTAAATTTTTTGGAAATTCACCATATAGCGAATTTTCAGACACGTCAAAGAAGGCAAGCCTTCGATTATTATCAAAGATTGCCATGGGAAAACGGCTTTGCATAAAAAAGTTGAAAGACAAATCAATATGTTCTAGCTGGGTCAAGTTGTAGATCCATGGCAGAATAGAATGTAGACCATTACTCGCAAGGTTGAGGAACCTAAGAGAGGTGAAATTGGCCTGTGAAGAGTTAACAATATCTTGCAATTGACAGCCTGCCAATTCTAAAGATTGCAAAGATGGACGCATGTTAATGGAACCAAACCAATTTTTGGCCTTGGAAAGGTCAACACCAGACATGTGCAAGAATTTTAAAGAAGATAAGTTTGACACCCAATCAAGGTCGTTCGAGGTTAAATAACCCCCGACCGAATTCATTACTAAGATCCAAGTATAGTAATGTTGAAAGATTATTGAGTTGCTTAGGAATATGTCCATGGAAGCCTGCATTTGACAGGTTAAGATACTCTAGCTTCTCAAGAGAAGCAAAGAACATTGAGATTTTTTGGGTTGAAAAGTTGTTGCCACTGAGATCTAGATACTTTAGATAATTCAGTTCAGTTAAAGAAGGAACTATGTTACTTCGCAGCCTGCACTTATGAATCTCTTCAGTACATGGGTTGTGAAGATCTAGCGTTAGGACATGACCGGTCTTCTTGTCGCATTTGATTCCTTCCCACTTACAACATTCCTCTCCAGTCCACAATGACAGGCGTCTCCAAGGATCAGTGAGACCATACTTGAACTTTAGAAGAGCTTCCCTCTCTGCACCAATACAGGTTACATTGGTTGAAGCTTTGGAATAACCAAATTTGATTTCTTGGATGACAAAGATTGCCCAAAAGAAGGTAAACACAAAGCCACCGTAAGGCGCCATGGGTTCTTTGGGACCTGAGAACAAGTATTTGCTTTAATAGTATGGGTAATGCCTTTTGACTCGCCAAGAAAAGAGTCACTATAAAATATTATTGAGGTCTTTTTCTAATCATTGTCGATCATGACTTCTTAAAGGACGACTCCAACTTTCTGACTTGCCTTCCAAGACCCGCCAAACAGTCCACGCATCAAAATCAACCCAAAACTTGTATCATCTTTAATCTTCGTAAAAGGGGTTATAGGAGGATGACAAACAAAAACGTAGAAGGAGGGATGCCGACAGCATTACGTGTCTCTAACATTGGCTATTGTCAGTATATGATCTCCAGAAACTTGTTTTTGCCGGCGTCGACCATCCACCCCGCCCCAATTCATTTAAGCAACTTCTAGATTAGTAACCCATATTATGATATAAATGCAAACGAGAAATCTTTTGAGGACCTTTTTGTAGCTGGGTCTCTGCGTTTATTGTTGAAGGTTTTTCATTTTCAAGAAGAAAATCTCTTCATTCGAATGACCAGTGAAATAGCACACTCGTGTTAAAAAGGAAAAAAAAAAAAAAAAAGCAATTTTTTTTTAATGAAAAGGAAGGAAAAATTTTGCAAAATTAATTCGCTTTAGAAAATTGATTCAAGTGATTATTGCATTACATGGCAATTTGGAAGTTACGTTTTTTGTCCCTTGTTGGTTCTGAAAAACGGTTTCGGATGCCAAATCCGAACGATTTATTGTTGCAGATCGTATCTTAATCTTTTAGCGAAGTTGGAAGAACCCTTAATATTTCATGTACTGGATCTCATATTTGCCTTTCGGACTAGAAAACTAATCTCGTGTCTACAATCAATTTTCGGCAATTAAAATGGAAACAAGAGGCTTTTTGACATTGTAACTGTCAAGAAATTGTTGGTAAAAAAAAAATAATGAACTGTGACTTTTTTCTTCAAGTA
The DNA here is from genome assembly GCA_017140395.1 of Eucalyptus lansdowneana. Classification (NCBI taxonomy): domain Eukaryota; kingdom Viridiplantae; phylum Streptophyta; class Magnoliopsida; order Myrtales; family Myrtaceae; genus Eucalyptus; species Eucalyptus lansdowneana. The sequence goes on from CM029489.1 coordinate 38,728,841, forward strand.
ACATGTTGGTAATTTATCTAGATTTGGTGAAATCGTCAATTCTTTTGCACTTGGCAAATTCGCAATTTTTGTACTAACTTATTAACTTTTATTTTCATAGCTTGCTAATATTTTGAAGTTAGTAACTATTAGATGATATTTTTTCCCACCTAAATTAGAGTAATTTACCAAATGTTGTTAATTAAATTACCAAATTAATTTGAATTAGGAATTTATTTGAATTGCCAATGTCTAGTTGTTCTCTTTTAACAGTTCTATTTTTTTTTTTTTTTTATCAAACCTCATTTCTAGAATAGATATTACTACGTCATTCTATTACCATTTAGTCCTGCGTTATCAACCTCATTTTAAAAACTCATCGACGTTATTTATTTATTTATTTATAATTTAATAATTTTCATATTATTTACAAACTTTTATATATCTTTCTTAGCAACGCCTTAAATTATCTACTCTTTTTTAAAAGCCATGAACTTTAAATAAAGCGGTTCACCAACTTTTCACACGTTTACCAATCAAAATTCTATTGCAGACGTGTTTTGATAACATGCTACTGGCACAAAACAATGTTCCAATTTTTACCATATAGACGCGTAGACTTGTCCAATTGCGGCTCAAATAGTCGGCCTATTTTACACTAGGCATGCGTGTCTTATTTTAAATGACAAAAGCAAGATATATATATATTTGGGAGAGTTTTTATAACCAAATGAAAAGAAGGAGAAATGGTGTTGAAGAAAGAGGACAGCGACGACATGAATTTATCAAACATTCTCCTTTGATGTAACTTGAATGTAATTGTTTTAAGGGCACCACTATCTGCCATTTTCTTTTTTTCAAATTATGTGAAGTGCTACTTGTATTTTAGTTTTCTTAATTGAATGAGCGTTTTTCATTAATTTTTCAAGAATACTTTTTAGTATTTGAAAAAAAAAATAGGTTCATTTTTTAAATTAGTTTCTTTTGGAAAAATATAAACCAATCTCTTAGAAAAACCTGCTGGCACGTGGGCACAATCGAGCGCTCAACCCTACTGTTATCTCCCTCAACTCTCTCTTTTCATAAAAGGATTAATATCACCAAAAATCACAAATTGATACACTTATGATATATTTATCAAAACTAATTTTTTTACCACAACTAATCCCAAATCGATACACTTATGATAAATTTATCCTTCATTAGTTTTCGTTAAATTTTACCGTCAAAATACTAAGTTGAATAACACGTGATAGTTAATGAGTGTATCAATTCAGGGTTTTAACCTTCATTTGTCACTATTGTACTAGTTTGTGATTTTTCCATGATATTAATCCAATTTAATGAAACTCAACGGAGGATAAATTTGTTGCAAATATACTAATTTGAGGTTTTTTGTGATGAAAAAACTAGTTGGGATTAATTGTCAAATGTGTACTAGTTTTGGAATTTTTGTGATAAAAAATTAATTTGGATTAAATTTATCATATGTGCAACAATTTAAGATTTTTCGTGATACTAACCTTTCTATAAATGACCATAAGTTGAAAGCGCGAATCTTCAACTAGATATATAAAGCTTATGCGAAATAAAGAATCACCCACCCTACTATGATAGTTTCGAGTGAGGATTTTCATATGGGTAAATTTAGCCATACGAGGTTTTCGATCATGAACCCGAATCAAATCATAATTACCGTGAATTTTTAGCTGATAAGCAGATTATAAGATATACATTGTACACACATCATTCTACATTAAATGAAAGGGAGCCGTGAACATCACGATGGAAGTGCGATATGTGTCATGGACTTCAGTCAAAAAGGGGAACTGATTAACATGTTGATCAAGCAAAGCAGTGTTTAATTAAATGATTAGGATCATCATAAGAATCGATTAGGGAGACTTGCTTTTGGACTTCAAAATATTTTAACATTGACGATGACATGATGATTTAATTAATACACCGGATAACCTTTCTACCGAACACGTTTTGCACAAGAAAGAAAGCTCTTGGAAGTGGAGGGGCCTTGAAATCTCCCTATATCAATGCACTAATTTTAAATTAAAAAAAATATTTTGGGATTAATTTGTCAAAAATATATAAGTTTGAGATTTTTTTTTTTTTTTGGTAAAAAAATTAAATTTTGGATAAATTTATCATATGTGCACCAGTTTAGGATTTTTCGTAGTACTAACCCTTACATAAATGACCATAAGTTGGAAGTGCGAATCTTCAACTAGTTATATAAAGCTTATGCAAAATAAAGAATCACCCACCCTACTATGATAGTTTTGAGTGAGGAACGAGACTTTCGATCATTAACCTAAATCAAATCATAATTACCATGAATTTTTAGTTTATAAGCAGATTATAAGATATAGATTGTACGTACATCATTCTATTTTAAATGAAAATGAAAGGGAGCCGTGAAGATCACGATGGAAGTGTGATATGTGTCATGGACTTGAGTCAAAAAGGGGAAGTGATTAACGTGTGGATCAAGCAAAGCAGTGTTTAATTAAATGGTTAGGATCATCATAAGAATTGATTAGGAGACTTACTTTATACTTCAAAATATTTTAACATTGACGAGAAGATGATGATTTAGGATGCGTTTGGTAACACTTTTGTTCCTGGAAACAATTTCTAATCAGAAATAATTCTTTCTTATTTTGTTGCGAGAACAATTTTTAAGCATTTTAAACCGTTTGGTAACTCGTTCAAAATTTCAATTCCGGAATAGAATTGCATTTGACACTGTTCTTAAAATTTCTATTTCAAATCATTTTTTTTAATTTTTAAATAATGTATTACTTTTTTCCTTCTTTTTTTCTTCTTTTCCTTTTTTTTTTCCTTTCTTTCTCTTCTTCATCTTCTTCAAGGTTGATGGTCACTGGCCTTAGGATGACCAACGACCGGCTAGACGAGAGCCAGCGACCTCATAAGAGCGTCGTCGGCCCTCGGCAAAGCCATGCCTTGTCAGCCAAGCCTTGCCGGGGCTGGGCGAGGCTCAGCCTCGCCAGATCTAGCAACGCCGACCCTCACCGGTGGTTGGGCGAGCTTGTCGAACCGGTCATTGGCGACCGGTGGCTGTAGGTAGCGGTGGCGACGGAGGGCGGCAGAATAACGGCAATTGAAGAAGAATAGAGAGGGAAGAAGAACAAGAAGAAAGAAGATAAAATAGAAAAAAAAATTAGGTTGGTTTGATTCTGGAATTGTTCCTAGAAACAAAGAATCAACTTTTTTTTTACTTCTTGATTCTACTCCAAATTTATTCTCGGGAACATAAAACTTACCAAATGGATTTATGTTCTAAATTTACTCCGAAAACGAAAGAACATAAATTTTCACTATTTGGCAAGTTGCCAAACATACCCTTAATTAATAATTGGATAACCTTTCTATCAAATGCGTTTCGCACAAGAAAGAAAGCTCTTGGAAGTGGACGGGCCTCCGAAATCTCCCTATATTAATGCACTAAATTAAAAAAAAAAAACTATTTTGAGATTAATCTATCAAAGGTGTACCATTTTGAGATTTTCTGCGATAAAAAATTAATTTTGGGTAACTTTATCATATGTGCACTAGTTAAGGATTTTTCATGGTACTAATCCTTTCATAAATGACCATAAGTTGGAAGCACAAATCTTCAACTAGATATATAAAGCTTATGCGAAATAAAGAATCACCTGCCCTACTATAATAGTTTCAAGTGAGGATTTTCATATGGGTAAATTTAGCAATACGAGATTTTCGATCATGAGCCCGAATCAAATCATAATTACCATGAATTTTTAGTTTATAAGCAGATTATAAGATGTACATTGTACATACATCATTCTACGTTAAATGAAAGGGAGCCGTGAACATCACGATGGAAGTGTGATATGTTTCATGGACTTGTCAAAAAGGGGAAGTGATTAACATGTTGATCAAACAAAGCAGTGTTTAATTAAATGGTTTGGATCATCATAAGAATTGATTAGGGAGACTTACTTTTGGACTTCAAAATATTTTAACATTGACGATGACGTGATGATTTAATTAAAACATTGAATAACCTTGCTACCAAACGTGTTTTACACGAGAAAGAAAGCTCTTGGAAGTGAAGGAGCCTCTGAAATCTCCCTATATCAATGCACTAAATTTAAAATCATTTTTACCATAACAAACGCCCAAGCATTCTTTACTCCTTCGACATTTGTTCTACTCACCATAGACCATTTATACGATACAATAAAGGCCGTATTCTACAGTTTCATACGTTAACAACTATTGTAATTTTTACAATAATAGTCATAAGTAAATGTTAACTCCACAAAAATCACAATTTATACCTTTATATCATAATTCCTGTCTATAAAACAGTGGTAATGTAAAAGTTATCCTGGTGAATTGGCTCATTTATTTAGTTCATTGTGGAAGAAAAATAATGCCAACTTCTCTTTTTTAAGTTTAAATATCTGCTCCAAGCCTCTGTTAGTATATAACACTATTTTTTAAAATAATAAGAATTATACACGTATAAAATCACATTACCTATTATGCTTCTGTCATAGTACTTCAATTCTTAACTTGTCTAATATTTTTATTTAGACAATCAATGATATGACATGTCAACTGCCATTTAGAACATATGATTATCTAATATCATATTCATACATCCAAAAGTAATATTGTTATGATAAAATAGAACGAAGTATAATATCTGCTCCAACTTTTTTCTTACAGCTGGGAGTGCATTGGTAGAGTCTAAACAAACTCGGGAGCTATATAACAATCTATTTTCAAGGATTGCTTCTAAAGGTGACACATAGGACTCTACTTTGTAATTGCAAGAATTGATTTTTCTACGTTCTCCATTAAAAAAATAATAAAAATAAAAATTGCCATCTACACTCCACCTAATTATTGAATCGATGATGCCCTTTACCTCTTAATGGCTTTATGAAAACATTCGTAAGTTGCTCGAAGAAAGTATCGAGAATACTCATTGCTCTCTTTCCTTTCAATTACTAAATCAAAGTGTTATTCACAGTGACGGTGCATTATACGTCTAGTGCACTCGATACCCTCCCAAACCTTAAATCACGTGGATTTTTCAAATGGGATTTGTCAATTAAAAGGAGAACGCATCTTGCACAGTAGTGCCTTCCAAGTTGACTAGTCAACGCAACTCCACATATTCATCCTTCCGCGTACTAGACAACGGCGAGAGGAAAAAGAAAAGTTGAACACTCAAAAAGAATACCCAAAAATTTACAAATCTTCAAATAAAGTTCTCATTACATATATATGTAGTGTACAGTTTGGTTGCATTTTGTTTTTTTTTTATCAATTTCTATGCAATGTGTAATTTTTTATTGCGTATTTTTATCAATGTCATTGATTCAAACATTTTTCGATAGAGTGATTATGATTAATTATTCAATGCCACTTTCTTGCATACAGGTAAGACTTTGCTCGTTTGCTAGTTACATATAAACAGAAGAATGGCGAGGACTGATTGGTTCTTGATCCAATCCGATTTTGAGGTGGAACTAGGAATCAGACCAGTTCCTAGATTATTGACCAGTCTTGGAACTAGGAATTGGACCAACCGACTGGTCCGGTCCAACTCGGTGGAACTAGTAATTTCTCTAGAGGCGAAAAATAGAAACATTATGCCTACTTGCAATGGCGGAGAGATTCGTGGCACTCTTGTTTGTTCATGACGGTCTTTCCCTTATACTTGTGCGTGAGCTCATTATTACAGCATCCGACGAGCAGGTAAGTATTAGGAAACCCACAAAACATACAAATCGGGGGAAGAACTCATGAACCGGGAAGACATTTGCAAAGGACCCAAAAGCATAAGACAACAAGAGCACAAGATGGGCCCTCGTAGTCTCAGCTATCGAGCTTCTTCCATGTCAAGAACACCCACACTCCATACCCAGACCATGAACTTGTTGGAAATTAATCCAGAGAAAATAAATTGTTTGTTGTAATCAGAATATCAATGTAATGGAGGTGAGGTACGGATATCCGAATCTCCTTAAGGTGATTAATTATTGCCAATGGTGCTCCGCAGATTCACAAACTATGCCTCCCAAGATACAACACCTCGAACATGTTTGTATTAGCACTATGCAAACGGGACTCAATCGAATCGTTCAATTGAACCAACATATCTAGAAAAATCAGAAGAGTAGAAAAGTATATCAAAGCTCTTTTGGAATTGAGTCGAAAAAACTGTAATGAAGCTTTATGCTCCTATCTATATATGGAGCTTTTTAGTTCATGTACAGAAGAGAAACATGAATTAAATAGATGCATATATCCACGAAATTCATGAATCAAGATATACGTGAATCCAAGAGATTAATGAATCCAGAGACACGTGAATTCAAGAGATTCGTGAACTCAATAAATACATTGTCGCGACCTCTTTTTCGGCGCCCGATCAAGGCGGGCATTGACAGAGGTTAATGGTTTGGCTATATCTGTTAAGCTTAGCCCGGACTCTCCCAAGTCCACCGATTCACGACTTAATAGTCCAAGTTTTTTAACCTGTAAGTTACTTTTAAAATGGAGTCGCCACTAATCAATTTGAAGTAGGTTGATTAGAAACCCAAGCGAAATATTGGGAGAAATACTCACTCCTACACAACCAGAGAAATTAGGATTGATGACTTAATTACACAAGTCAATCACTAATACCCTTTCGATACCTAATCTTGTTTGAACCCTAAGGTTTTTTGGATTTTGAGGGGTTTTCCATGCATTTGTGGATGAAAAAACATTTTTTAAAACATTTTTTTTCTTGAACATAAAAGGGATTTTTAGATTTTTTGGTCTTTTTGGAAAATATAAATCATTTTTGACTTTTTCTTACTTTTGGCTTTTTTGGGAAAATATGGGATATTTTGATTTTTTATGATTTTTTATGATTTTTTAGAATTAAAATATTATCATAATATTATAATATTAAAAGGCGACCCGTGTCCGATCCGGGTTGGGTCGACCTAGGTCACACACGACCGGCCCATATGGGCCCAAAACGCGAGCCTAGCCCGCAGACTGCCTAACTCCCTAAAAAAGGCCCACATCCTCCTGGGCCCGCGTGCGCCTTAATTCGGCCTGCTACGCCCAAACCCTAGGGCGATCGGGTCACACGCCCACCCTGTGCTCGACCCGGTTTTACGACTGTCTCCTTTCCTGTTCATCTGCGGCGCTGATCGAAGAGACCGGGGGGGCAATCGAGCAGCAGCCCGGCGTCCGACGGTGGCAACGTAGTAGCCGGTAGCTGACCGCTCGATTGAACCAATGACAAGACCCATGGTGCGGAAACAGGAGACACGGGGAAGGCTCCAACCCACTAAGATCGAGATTCAGTGGTGGATAGGGTTCGTGAGAAGGGGTGCAACGGTGACAGAGCGACAGGCGGCGGTGATGGCGGCGGCTACTGTTATCTATTTGCAGCAATGGCGTGACAAGGCGGCAAACGGTGGCGGTGATAGGGGGCTGTAGGTGCAGGTGACAACTACAGAGCAGTGATGGCGTTCCCTCAGCTTCTAGATCTGGCATGACGTCGGCAGATCAGTCGCGGCAACGGCATCGAGCACAGCTCGAGGCGACTGGAGCTTCGGCAGAGCTTGGTCGAGGTAGTGGTAGCAACACAACTCGATGGCGTCGGGTTCGGTGCGAGCCCTTACCTCTGATTTGGCCTTCTCTCCTCTAGCTAACCTTGCTCAGCTCCTTCACGCTCAGACCTGACTTTCTCCTCTCTAGCCGACCTCAAATCTTGGCCTGCTTGCCCTCGGACCTCCCCTGAAGTCTCTTAGTGGGAGGTTCGAAGCTTGCAGCCCTTGATCCTTCACGACCTCTCCTCCGGTCAGTCTTCCTCCGGCCAAATTTGAGATTTCCAGTGGCTCGCGCTCGGGTTTCCCTAAAGTCTCTCAAGGAAGCTTTCAAAGCTCACTACTGGTGATCTCTCTCTTTGCCGTCATGCTCTTGGCCTTCCCCCAACGCCCTATTTATAGGCGAGGGGGAGGCCGGTCGACGGGGGTCCGAGCGCCAGTCTTTCGCACACCGGACGGCCTCTACCAGCTGAACAGATGTCCCATCCGTCGAGGTAGCTTTAGGAAGGCCACCTCACATTGAAGACGGGTCTTTTCCTCCTGATGCGATGTAAATCGCCGTTCGCCCCTCTGTCCAGCATCACACGCGTCAAAGCTCTCTGCACGTGCTGCTCATCCTTGGAGGAAGAAAACAAAGGGGAGGAAGAAGACAAGAGGAGAGAAGAGGGGACCAGGTCGAGTCGTGCGGACCGGGCGGTGGGGGCCCCGCACGAGAGAGAAAAAGGGAGGGGCCGAGCTCGTAGGCCCAGCATCGGTGGCTGCTGCTTTTTTTTTTATTCATTATTTTTATTTGTTGTTTTTATTATTTATTATTTGTTATCCGAAAAATAATAAATAAAAAAAGGAAACTAATGCCTAATTGAAAAAATAATCAAAATTTAGGTATCTACAAGCTACCCATCTTTGAAGGTGAGCTCACAGAGGTTGCATTCTAAGACAAACTGATACTTAAATTTTGTCCATGCATACGTAGTAAATTATATCATATTTGGGACTAAGTGTCCTATGCAAGAAAGAACAATATAGTGTTATATGTAGTAAGACAAATAAGAAGATACCTATAGTTACTTACCGAGCACGAGTGAGATAGGGTGTGAATCTCGAATTTGGCAAGTATCGGGGCATCATCTTACCTCGTGATGTGAAGATGTTGCTCCTCTAAGACCTGAACCTTTTTTCGATCACCTGTTAGAGCAATAAGTTGTTCACCCGACCTTTCTTGGGGTATGCGCCGACCTTTCTCAAGATATCAATTTGTGGGTTGCTTGATCTTTGTCATAGACACCAGTTGGTACCCGACCTTTCTCGGGAGATACTCCGACCTTTCTCAGGCATCGATTTGTGGGGTGCCTAATCTTTTTCAAGGACACCGGTTGGCACCTGACCTTTCTTGGGAGATGCGCCAACCTTTCTCAGGGCATCGATTTGTTGGGTGCCTGACTTCTGTCAAGGACACCGGTTGGTACCCGACCTTTCTCGGTAGATGCACTGACCTTTCTCTGGGCATCGGTTTGTGGGGTGCCTGACCTCTATCAAGGACATCGATTGGTACCCGACTTTTCTCGGGAGATACGCCGACCTTTCTTAGGGCATCGGTTTATGGGGTGCCTAACCCTCATCAAGGACACCGGTTGGAACCTGACCTTTCTCGAGGGATGCGTCGACCTTTCTCAGGGCATCTATTTGTGGAAGATACCTGGACATTCACAAGCATTGAAAAAGTACCTAGATATTCACAAGTATTAACTTGGAGGATACATGGTTGTTCGCAAGCATTAAAGGGTACTTGAATGATCACAAGTACGAACTCTGGAGGGTGCCCGGGCATTTGCAGGCATTGAAGGGGTACTTGGATGATCACAAGTATGAAATTCTAAAGAATACCTGATTGTTTATAGGTATTGAAAGAGTACTTGGATGATCATAAGTACAAACTCTTGGTAGATGGAATATCGAGAGCATACCCGAGATATTGGTGAAGGTTTCCCACCTCATAGCAGTTGGATTTGAATGTAGCACAAGACTTACCTGGATGGCCACGGGCGCTCAAAAGTGCTAGACCACCTGGACTGCGTCAAGTACTCAAGGACATTGGGATGCTTGATTAGTCGCCAATATCCATACTGTGGGGACAACTCGAACAGGTCAAGTGTTTGTGAGAGGAAGCACCCGAATGGTGATAGGCACTCATGGATGAAGGGATACTTGGTCAGTCACAAGCATCTAAATTTTGAAGACGACTCGAACAGGTCGAGTGTCAATAGGAGGGTACCTTGACAGTGGGAGGTACCTAAAGACAACTCGATACTTGGTTAAGTGTCTAGAGAGAGTACCTAGACAACGATAGGTACTCAAAGACAATAGGATACTTAGACGATCACAAGCACCCTTACTATGAAGACAACTCGAATAGGTCGAGCATCGATAAGGGAGTATCTAGACAGTGGTAGGTACCTAAAGATGAATGGGGATAGAGATATGTTTACCTGGCGATATCTCAGATCTTTGAGAATATGTCTGCTATTTGCACAATATGCACACGTAATTGTATATGTTGTAAATTCATGAGTTCAAATATAATTCATGCATGATAATTTTGTCTGTTTTGTATCATCTAAGTTCCACTGGGGAAAATTTTGACAGACAACGTTCATTTAGAATGTAAATGTCTTGAACATGCTAGATGAGAGACTTTCAGTAGGACTTTCCACTCACTCTCATGGAAAAGGCTATCCTGACCATTGATGCAGGATTTAAGGACCACACTATCTCACTATCCTCATGTTAGTAGGGGTTTGAGTATTCTCGCAAGTGGTATGACTTTACCAATGTGAGAGGTCTTTGCCGGGACTGTAATGTAAGCTTGGTCAACAGCTCATCAAAGGGGACCATCAAGGTCACGGCTCTGTGAAAAAGATACCGCATGATCATCTCCGGGTTTGCAAGTCAGGAATCATGCGAAAAGAGATAGAATAATCTTGCTCGTACTTCTTCGAGCAATGTTTATAGACATATGAAATCCTACGTTAATTGAAGTGCCATAGTCTGAAGAGACTTTTACAATGGGATACAATGTAGGCTTGACTCGTGTATAAAAGGACGAGAGCTAGTAATTGCCTTGGCATTTGTCACCGATCTTTCTTCTCACTATCAGATGGAGGCTCTATCAATCGAACCACAACAACAACTTTTCTTGGGAATATAATTGACTATATTTTTTTGGCTAGGGGGCATTGGCTTTACTTTTACCAAGCACACTGCTTTTTCATGCCCTTAGTTTTTATTCCAATTTTTCATTCGTAGGCATTGATCTTTCTTTTACTAGGTACACTACTTTTTCATGCCCCTAGTTTTTTTCATTTTTTGTTGTCTGAGGGACTGATATAGGCAAGTTCATGCACGACACTGTTTGTTAGACTCTTGAGTCTTCATCTTTTGTCGGTGCTCCTAGTTATGTTGCTTGAATGGCAGTAACTTATATTTTCCCTCCATGTAAGGGTGAAATTACAGATTCAATTGAGTTGTACAATGAATACAAGTGCGTAGAGAAAGAATTGCTCTTTATCATTCTAGGATGCTCAAATTAATGTGAGTGTTCATATGCAATAAAGACACCCAAAGATTGATGCAAGTGCGAGCAAGAAAATTTATATCCCTCTTTTCACCTTGTGATGATGCTTTGCCTCTGATCTGCCCCAGTGTGGGGTGGTTCTTGACGGGGGATAAGACAGAAACTTCACTAGTGTATAGGGCTCAAGGAGGTGAACGATGAAATACCTTTCACCGTTTTGGTAATCATACCATTCGCGAGAGAACTCTTTACCCCACAATCATGGAATCTTCTGCATTCATCTCACAAGTGTATAGATGGAGGATTGTGTGTAGGATATAGCTTGCCTTTCATTATCCTAATGCGCCTCATCCAGCATGCTCAATCAATCTTATATCCTTCATTTAGCTGTCTGGTGGAATTGTATTTACAAACATGTTGAATTTTGAACATCAAAATAGTTATTCACAAATGGGTGTCGATAAATTGTCCCTAATGAATAGGGAGGTGACACAAGAATGATCAATCGGGCTAGGGGATCTGATCCTTGATTTGACGGGCCTTTCTGCTTTTGCTCTTGCAAAAGAGAAGATGTGGAAATAGATCAATCAGTAGGGCCAAGATCACACGTGATTTGAGGCCTGAAAGGTTTCTGTCATTTGCTTTAACGATTACTCAGGACACCATTTTGCTTAGGAGAGTTTGTCATGCCTCTCATTGATTTGTTATCATTGTTTTTGACAGTCAAGTGATCTTACAAAAGATAGGAAAGAACGTGTCATTCACGAACTCTCTTAGGATTTAAACAACTGGGAGCGATACAACATTACCCTTCACTAGTTTGCAGATGCTTGGATGGACCTGAAGTGCAAGTGGGACATGAAGTCCTACGTCTCTTGCTTTGTTAAGTCGATTATTCTCTCGCTTTTGCAATTACAGGAGAAGCAACAAAAAAAAAATTATTAGTTTTTACATATGGCAACTAGTTGCCACTTCCGAGGATCGAACCTCGATTGCATTTGGACCACTTCATCCCCCATACCACTAGGCTAAGGCACCGGTGGTGTTCGTAGGGGGTTTCTTTTTTCATTTACTCGAATCGGCTCCAGATGACATGTCCTTTTACACCTTGGTTAGGTGGATTCGATACGGGTTATTTGATTCACCCAAATTAACCATTAAACTTGGATCTTGAATCCAGATGCTTCCTGTCAATAGGGAAAATACGTCAAAAGCGGGTTCAGATAGTGGGAGTATTGGGAACGATACCAAATTACCCTTCTCCATAGTTTGTATTCGCTAACTCTTAGGGATATTTGAATGTTGATGACGGCCTCTTTGTCTCAACACAGTTCAACGTCTCCTTTGATGGGCCTTCCTCATTTGTGGCCATGTGTGCAAGATTGATGTTCGTTGATTCATCTTCAACGCCTTCCTTTTGTGGAATTTTTTTTTTTTTTAACCGTATGACCGTTAATAGCATTGGACAAAAGTCATGTACCTCAAGTTTCCAGTGAATCCTATGCTTCTTGGCTCGTCAAAGCTGGAAGTCCCATGAACTCGTGACGTCCTTCCTTGAGCTATCATGTTATGCATGCTTCGAGTTCGATATTAGGCATGTGCCTATTACGTCCCATCCTTCGTCTCCTGTAAATAGAAGAGAGAGGACATCATTTCCAAAATTATATTCAGAGAATAAAACTTACCTTCTTTGAACTGGGATGATCTTTTCTATTTGCCCCACTGTCTTCTTGAAAAAGTGTCTTTGAATTCGGCGAGTTCACATGATGCGCCAGCTTCAAATGCCCCCTGTCACACTAAGTCAAGGGGGATGGGGATGATATTCTAAGACAATAAGTGAATGAGTCGAGAAAGACAAACATGATTAAATCTAACATCTTGTTTTGAAGAAAGCTTTTGGTAATGAAATATTTTCTATTTTCAAAAGTATATATCTTTGGGGAAAGAAAGCATGATGAAGCCCGGCCCTCGGTATTCTCCTTAGATGGTATTTTCTTTTCATGGTTGGATAGCATCACCGGGCTAGTTTGGTGTGTCTCCTCATGCTCTCAAAATATTTTCAACTTTATTTAATAGGTGGATTTACATTTTGGAAGAGTGATTTCAAAAGTTAGTTCCTCAAATGGAATTGATGTTGAAAATAAAAGAAGCCAAACTTAAGAAAGATGTACAAGTTCCCACATAGGAGAGTACGCAAGGAATTAAAAAGGGTTCTACTTGAGTGAGTGTGCACCCATTTCCCCTAATGGTCCTTCGTTGATGGTGCCCATGAAAAGGTCTCCAAACATGGTGGTCATGCCATCTGGCCCTTCTTTCTTTGTTGCTAAGGGTGGTACTTCATTACTTGAATAATACTCGGTCTCTACCAGCCCTTGATAAATGTCAGCGGTATGTGCTTTGACATTTTTTATCAGACTGACTTCAGAATTAAATACCGCATTTACTTTGTCGGTTTGATCAAGGAGCGGATTGCTTTAGAATGAGAAAGCTTTAGTGTCTAACATGTTATGGATATGATTCTTGAGGGCGAAGCACTCATCAATTGAGTGCCCCACTTCTCCCATGTGATATTTGCATATTTTTGACGGGTCGTAGTTGGAAAAGCTTTCAGCGTTGGGTCACTTTGGCTCAATCGAAAGGAGGTTCTTCTTCTGGAGGATTGCCAGTACCTGCGATGGAGATCCAAGAAGCGGAGTAAATTGTCTACTATTGTGATAACACTGGGATGGCTGACAGCTGGTGGTCTATTGCTGTCCTGCACTTATTTGAATGGTCAAAGGATGATTGTAGGTCACGTTGACTCCTACTAGCGGCTCTTTATCTTTCTTCATAATGAGCCTCCTGCGCATGGATGTAGGTTCAGTGAACCAACCATCTCTCAAACCTATCTCGATTTGCTCCCCTACTGGAATGAGTTGATTAAACGATTCAGCGATCGTGGTTATCATTTGATTATGGTACTCGTAGGGAACGGTTTTGATAAACATTACTCTTAACTCGAAATCAGTTGGTTCAGGACTAATTTGGGCGGCCGGATTCCTCCATCTAATGGCATATTCTTTGAATGATTCTTACTTTTTCTTCTCGATACGCTCAAGATCCTCACGAGAATGGGTAATATCCATTATGAACTTATATTGCTTGAGGAATGCCTCACTCATTTCACTCCATGTTTCAAGGAGGTTCATGTTCTTCATGATATACCACCTCAGGGCAGGGCCTACTAGACTTGATTGGAACAATTGGACCATTAATGGTGCATTATTAACGTATTGAGTCATTCGAACCAAGTACATTTGCAAATGAGCCATCAGGCAAGTCGTGCCATCGTACTTCTCAAACTCTGGCATTTTGAATTTTTCCGGCATTTTGACCTTGGAATAAATGGAAAAGTCTGTTAGAGTAGGATCTTGGAGGCCTTGCAGTTGTTTCAGCCTTTCCTCAAGTTTCTCGAGGCGTTTATCATGCTCAACTTTAGACAAATTATCCGGCTTAACATTCTCAATCGCGGTTTGGTGCGGATCATCTTCCAATTCGGGCATGTTATTGTTGGTATCTCCACCTTGATCAACCCTGATGGACAATTGTGGTAATAATACTTCGATTGGGGCCGGGGCGGGAGTAAATTTTCCTTGGATGGAGTCTATCTGCTTCGACAGTTGTGGAAGCACATTAAAGACTTGCTTCATTTTCCTTTCCACAACTGCAACACGGCTTGGTACATTCTCTTCAGCCATTCTTGCTCTTGCTTTTGAGAGAGTTTGGATCATCGAACGTTGACGTTCCGTGATGATGACCTAATCCTACTCTTTTTGTTTATTCATGAAAAGGTAGAGGATTTCCTAAACATGAATTGAAAAAGGGCATGTGACATGTTAGCATGGATTTAAAAGATATTAAATTTGAAAGGTGAAGAAAGCATGAGTTGCAACAAATTTTGAAAAAAACCTATATCCCTTTTTGAGGCAAACGAAAATTCTTGCGGAAAAGAACTTTGTAACATGCTTGAGAATAAAAACATCAACTAAAAGTAATTTCTTTTGCAAAACTTTTTTTTTTTTTTTTAACTTTATGGCAATTACTTCCGAATTTAAATGACCATGGTATCAAATCCTAGACTAATCATGGACCGCTCAATATATACAAGAAGGTAAGTGGATCGCAAAGTACAAGAAAAAAACTTACTTCTCGCGAGAAAATTGATGACAATAACATAGACATGTGCATGATATGTGCGACTTGATTTCTAACTAAGAAGGTTTAGAGAAATTAAGGGGGAGTCTGCTTGTCATAGTCTCGCGTTGACATCATACCCATTTGACCTTGGCTAAAGAAATTTGGGAAAAAGAAAGGCAACCTCTACATCGCAGTCTTGCATTCAAGGCCGTATCTTCTTAACACCATCCTAAATAAATATCCTATGGCGGCCCAAGTTTGGTGGCCGGATTGTGTGTACCATGTGTAGTGTTGAAACAGTAAAGCATGCACAACAGTTTATAATCACAAAGTATTCTATTTTAACCAAAATTAAAATGAACCTCTAAGCTATTGACCTGCATAAAAAAACAAATACAAGTCAATAAAGTGTTTAAACAAGATGAAAAAGGCCTAAGTCCTCAAAGTCCCTAGCGGAGTCACTAAGCTACTGCGACCTCTTTTTTCGACACTCGATCAGTGCGGAAATCGACGGAGGTTAATGGTTTGACTATTTCTGTTAGGCTTAGCCCGAACTCTCCCAAGTCCACCAATTCACGACTTAATAGTCTAAGTTTTTTAACATGTATGTTAATTTTAGAACGGAGTCACCACTAATCAATTTGAGGTAGGTTGATTAGAAACCCAAGCAAAGTATCGGGAGAAAAACTCGCTCTTGTACAACCAGAAAAATTAGAATCGGGGACTTGATTACACTAGTTAATCACTAATGCCCTCTCGTACCTAATCTTGTTTGAACCCTAAGGCTTTTTGGATTTTGAGGGGTTTTCCATGCATTTGTGGAGGAAAACATTTTTTGAACCTTTTTTTTTATTTCTTGAACAAAAGGGATTTTTAAGAAAATATAAATCATTTTTGACTTTTTTTGACTTTTGGCTTTTTTGGGAAAATATGGGATATTTTCAATTTTTTATTTTTAAAAATTAAAATATTATTAAAATATTATAATATTAAAAGGCGACCTAGGTCGGATCCCCGAGTTGGGTTCGACCTAGGTCGCACACGACTAGCCCAGATGGGCCTGAAGCACAAGCCCATATGGGCCAAAAACGCAGGCCTAGCCTGTAGACTCCCTAAAAAAGGCCCACATCCTCCAGGACTCGTGTGCACTTGAACTCGGCCCGCTACACCAAAACCCTAGGGTGACTGGGTCATGCGCCCGCCTCAAGCTCGACCCGGTTTCACGGCTATCTCCTCTCTTGTTTGTCTGTGGCGTTGATTGAAGTGACTAGAGGGGCAATCAAGCCACAACCCGGCGTCCGACGGCAACGACATAGGCACAGCAAGCGGTCACTCGACTGAATCGACGACGGGACTAGTGGTGCGGCAACAGGGGACGTGGGGAAGGCTCCAACCCGCTGAGACTGAGATGCGGTGATGGATGGGGTTTGTAAGAGGGGCTATGACGGTGACAGAGGGGCTATGACGGTGACAGAGCGACAGGCAACGGCAGCAGCTACTGTTACCTGTTTGCAGCAACGGCACGACAAGGCGGCAAATGGTGGCAATGACAGGGGGTTATAGGTGCAAATGATGACTATGGAGTAGCGACGGCGTCCCCTCAGCTTTCAGATCTAATGTGACGTCGGCAGATCGGTTGTGACAACAGTGTCGGGCACAGCTTGAGGTGGTTGGAGCTTTGACGAAGCTTGGTTAAGGCGACAATAGCGACACAACTCGATGGCGTCGAGGTTCAATGTGAGCCCTTGCCTTTGATCTGGCCTTTTGTCCTCTGGCTGACCATGCTCAGCTCCGTCACATTTAGACCCGACCCTCTCCTCTTTGGCCAACCTCGAATCTCAACCTACTCGCCCTTGGGGCTCCCTTGAAGTCTCTTAATGGGAGGTTCGAAGCTTGCAGCTTGATCCTTCGCGGCCTCTCCTTCGGCCGATCTTCCTCCAGCTATATATGAGATTTCCGGTGGCTCGTGCTCAGGTCTTCCCCGAAATCTCTCAAGGGAAGCTTTCAAAGCTCACTACCGGTGATCTCTCTCTTTGCCGTCGTGCTTTTGGCCTTCCCTTGATGCCCTATTTATAAGCAAGGGGGAGGCCGGTCGACAGGGTCCATGCGCTGGTCTCTCGCATATCGGATGGCCTTTGCTGACCAAACCGGCATCCCATCCGTTGAGGTAGGCCACCTCATATTGAAGATGGGTCTTCTCTACCTACTGCCCCATACATTGCCATCCACCCCTTTGTCCAACATCGCGCGCATCGGAGCTCCCTGCGCGTACTGCTCATCCATGAAGGAAGAAGACAAGAGGAGAGAAGCGGGGGCCAGGCCGGGTCACGCGAGCTGGGCCGTTGGGGGCTCGCGCGAGAGAGAAAAAGGGAGGGGCTACTGCTTGTTTTTTTGTTTTTTTATTCATTATTTTTTCTTTGTTTTTTATTTATTATTTATTATCCGAAAAAAAATTTTAAACAAAAGGAAACTAGGGCCTAATTGAAAACCTAATCAAAATTTAGGTGTCAACATACATGAACTAAAAGATATATGAATCTAGGAAATTCATGAATTCAATAGATACGTAAATAGAAAAGTTTAGGAAATTCATTAATTCAATAGATACGTAAACGTTTAGGAAATTCATGAATTCAAGAGATACGTGAACAAAAAAGGCGTATCTTAATTTATTGGTTTTCGTTAATCCATTAACCATAATTATAACAATCCCCCACATTAATAGATCAACAAAACATTTTTGACTCGAAGGAATTTGAGCATACCTTTTGAAATACACCACATCAAAATAGGTAGCTTTCCCTTTGAACCTTCTTTAGTGAAAGCCTATCGGACTTACTTAACTAGTCGATGGACTAAGCCTTGAATCGACAGTGGTTTGTGTAAGCCTAGACAATAAACCTCACACAGAGTATTTCCAAGTCAATATTGGTTCATGGTTGTGTTCGTTCTTTCGGCCCTAAACCTCTCGGGATTCATGCGTGCTTTAGAAAATCTAGCCTTTAAAGATTTTCATAGAGTCGGCCAGCTCCACGCATATAGGTGCATTCCTATTAAAGATATCCTACCATATCTTATTTGGATGTTACATTCCAAGTTATAGGAATTATTAAACGCATAGCTTACCTTTAATAACGCTGTAGGAAAGCATTATTGTATCATAGGAATGGGAGACAGTGCTTACACTAGAGTTTCTAGAATTTGCGGTGTCCTATTGAATCTAGACCATGGGATCTCCAATCGCATAGGTTAGGTTCCCACCCTGGAATTTCTTTATTGGGTTAAGGCTCTTAAACCCATTCCCCTCGATGGGCAGTTTATCTGCTCTCTTGACAAATCTTTTATCAGCATATCTGCAATATTTTCCTTTGACTTTACAAAGGATAAAGGAATGATTTCATTTGAGAGCAACTACCTTATGGAATTGTGTTTACGACGAATATGTTTAGACTTACTGTTATAAATCATATTATGCGCCCTTGCAATTGCCGCTTGATTGTCACAGTGAATGCAAATTGCAGGCATAGGTTTTGGCCACACTAGAACATCTTCTAAAAAATGTCCAAGCCATTGTGCTTCTTCAACAGCTTTATCCGAAGCAACAAACTTTGATTCCATTGTAGAACGCGTTATTAGAATTTGTTTAAAGGATTTCCATGACACTACAGCACCTCCTAGTGTGACACTACAGCACCTCCTAGTCGATTTTGATTCATTAGAATTTGAAATCCAGTTGGCATCACAATAACCTTCCAAAACAGCTGGATATTTGCCATATTGTAGAACGTAGTCTTTTGTCCTTTTCATATATCCTAATACTTTAATAAGAGCATTCCAGTGCTTGTGACCTGGGTTACTGGTATATCTACTCAATTTGCTTACTAAGTATGCAATATCTGGTTTAGTGCAATTCATGATATACATGATGTTGCCGATTACTT
The DNA here is from genome assembly GCA_017140395.1 of Eucalyptus lansdowneana. NCBI lineage: Eukaryota > Viridiplantae > Streptophyta > Magnoliopsida > Myrtales > Myrtaceae > Eucalyptus > Eucalyptus lansdowneana. The sequence continues at coordinate 38,748,133 of CM029489.1, forward strand.
AAGAGTATTTCAGCTGTCTGATACTATTTCCAGTGTTCTTTTTTAAAGTTAGGTGTGTAAGAAAATGATTGTTTGCATCTTTAATGCCAAATCCTTTAAATCTCTCAATTACCTTTTCAATGTAATCAGATTGTGTTAAACTGAAGTCGTCATAATTCCTCAGAATTTTGATGCCGAGTATAACATCCGCTACACCTAAATCTTTCATCTCAAAGTTCTTTTTGAGAATGTTCTTGGTGATTCTGATGACCTTCATGTTATCTCCAAGAATTAGTAAGTTATCGACATATAGACAAATAAGTACATATCCAACTGTTGTGGATTTAGTGTACACACATTTGTCACACTCATTGATTCGATACCCATTTTGAATCATTACCCAGACAAATTTCTCATGCCATTACTTAGGAGCTTGTTTAAGTCCATACAATGATTTGACAAGCCTACATACTTTGTGTTCTTGTCCTTTGACCTTGAACCCTTCAGGTTGTTCCATATAAATCTCCTCATCGAGATCCACATTTAAGAATGCAATTTTCACATCCATTTGATGTATATGCAAATTGTATAGTGAAGCTATAGCAATCAACATCCTTACTGATGTTATTCTTGTGACAGGTGAATAAGTATCAAAGTAGTCAAGACCTTCTTTTTGTCTATACCCTTTGGCTATAAGTCGAGCTTTGTACCTATCAATGGAACCATCAGCTTTTAGTTTTTTTCTTGAATATCCATTTACATCCAATTAGTTTATTTCCAAGTGGAAGATTAACCAATTCCCAAGTATGGTTACTTAGGATAGAATGGATTTCATTGTCAATAGCTTCTTCCCAAAAAGGAGCATCTAGAGATGACATTGCCTTATTAAATGTTTGGGGCTCACTTTCTAACATGTATGTTAGAAAATTAGGTCCGAAAGATTTTTCAATTCAAGACCTTTTACTCCTTCGAAGTTCAACTTCTTTTGTCATAACTTCATCATTCTCATATTCTAATTCTCTAAGCCTTTTCTAAGAAAGTTCTCCTTGAATTCTTTTTTGCAAGATATATATCCTCAAAAAATTCATCATCCCTTGATTCTAGGATTGTATTGACATGGGTTTCCGCATTTTCAGATTTGTGAACCAAAAATCTATATGTGCTACTATTTTGAGCATAACCAATAAATATGCAATCCACTGTCTTAGGTCCCAACCGAGTTTGTTTAGGAGGAGGAATTGCCACCTTGGCCAAGCACCCCCACACTTTTAGAAAATTGTAAGATGACAACTTTTCATTCCATAACTCGTATGGAGTTTTACCTGTCTTTTTGTGGGGTATTTTATTAAGAATATAACTTGCAGTTAAAACTGCATCCCCTCCACAAGTTTTGAGGTAAACTTGAACTCAAAAGCATGGCATTAGCCATGTGGCATCCCAAAAATTCAAAGTCAAGCCATAAGGTGTGTTAAAGTCTCTAATTAGGTAATAAAATTTCCTATAATTTAATGTTCTAGCCATTAGTCTTTTAATTAGATGATTTGTGCATATGATTGTGAAAATTTAAAATTGATAGATTAATAATCTATGCTTGGCCATGTACTTTATAAACTAAATTTCAATAAACAAGATGCCCCAAGACTTTGGCCAAGATGAAAATTGAAATTTAAAAATATTTATAAAAGAATTTCCAAAAAAAAAAGAAGAGGAAAATGTCAATTTTTAGGATGGACCTTAGGCCCATTGGCCTAAGCTTTTAATGGGCCAAGTTGGCCGGCCCAATAGAGGCCCAAGAGGGAGTGGTCAACCAGCCACAAGGAAGCCCACCTCCAAGGCCCATGATGCATGCAATAGGACAAGTGGCACAAGACTCTCATGTATTGGCTTAGGGAAGAAGGCCATGCATTGGCCATGGTTAAGACAAGTAATGATTATCAATGATGAGAGTTTGGGGGTATAAGAGGGAAGAGAGAGAGAGGGTGGCTGGATTCCCATTCGGCCGAGAGAGAGGGTGAGAGAGAGAGAGAGATTTCAAGAGAGAGAGGAGGAGGAACCGCCGTCCATCTGCCGTGTGCCGCCGTGTTCGCCGCCCTACGCCGTCGACCGACCAGTCTAGAGGCAAGTGGGAGTCCTCTAGCTTCTCTTGCATGCTTGTATGTTGTTTGCATGTTAAATTTTTGGGTGTTTAAGTGAGAAAAACCGAGGTGTGGTTGGCTAATTCTTGAATCGCATGACTGTTCTTGCTCGGATCATGTGAGTCAGAAAGTTGTGTGAGCTTGCATGCATGTTTAGAGTCCGATTCTGGCTTCGATTTCTTCATGAAAGTTTTAGCTAACATCTTTTACTAAAACATACTAAAATTTTGTGGAAAATGAAGGAGATTTGAGGGGTTAAAGTCTCATCCTACGGAGACCTCAGATCTGGAGAGTTTTTACTGACCTCTTGCTGGATTCGTGATTCTATGTTGGTTTGTGATGAGAATCTCACTTCAATTTCTTCATGAAAGTTTTAGGGGATATCTTAAACTACAACATACTCAAATTTGAAGTGAAACGAACAAGTATAGCTTAGTAAATCGACTAGATCTTGAAGACGGTAATTCTGGAGGTGTATTTTGGGACACCCGAGACTTCATGGACCTAAATGACGACTATAATATGGTTATTTGACTTGGATTTTTTCATGAAACTTGTAAAGGACATCTTTGTGTATAACATACCTAAATATCAGAGGAAACGAAAGAGAATAGGAAGGTGAAATCTCATTATTTCGGAGAAGCATGCACTGGACGATGCGGTAATGGATCCAGAAGCTTCGTGAGACTGTATAAAATAATCTACAAAAAATCTGGCTTAGAAGTCTTCATGAAAGTTGTACAAAAATGTCTTGGCTATAACTCGGTAAAATTTCGTAATTTTTGGAGACCGTATGGATATTTTAATCGAATTTCTTCGGAAATCGTGCATTCTGGTTTCATCCGAAAATTATATGATGTTTTGTGAAAATTGGGAAATTGTGTGAAATGCTATTTGGCCATGTATTTTGTATGAAGTTATCATCCTATTGGCTTGTTTAATATTTGTTGTAATTTTTATAATTTTGGGAATTTGTTGATATTAAATTTAATATTTATGGAAATGACAAAAGTTGGAATTTAAATAAATAAATAAATAAATAAATAAAAGAAAAATAAAATAAATTAGATTATTTTATTTGCCATAAATTCCATTAAATTTATTAATAAATAATTTTATCTTGTTGCATGTATGATAAGGTCTTGATGTATGCATGACATTGAATTGAGATGTATGTGTGAATTCCATGCCAAGTATGACTTGTTTGATGTCACATCATATGCCATGCTAAATAAAGACCGAAATTGATAAAACATGAATAATGATAAGTGATGAGGTGGTTGTGGTGGAGGATGATGCCCGTAATGTATAGAGATGCATTGCCGGATTACCTTGGGAGATTCAGGATGCCCGGAACGTGGGGGTGTCGGAAGCCCTATCGGAGGTTTCTGCCTGAAGGGAATACCTCGCGATGCCAGGATTTGGGGTGCGGGATGCCTGGCCAGGAAGTGTAAATGTCAGAAGCCCTGTCGGAGGTTTCCGCCCGAAGGGAATGCCTCGTGATGCCAGGTTTTAGGGTTTTCCACATTTGGAGATTTTCATCAATGGCTGGGGGTATACTAATCTTTACGTTTCGACAAATCGATCTTGAATTTGTATAAATTTATCTATGAATGATAGATCAAGATCGTCAAATTTTATTTGGATTAAGTCTTACAATTGGTATTAGAGCTACTTATAATCTCTATCTTGATGAAAATTTTGGAATTTTTTGTATGTTTTCATTGAATTTGTAAGGGTAAAATTCAAATCTTTGGTGGTTTAGAATGGAATTTTAAATTCTAATCAAATTCAAATGTCCCACCATGCAATGACGAATATGCATGGTCACACCACCATCAGGATGAAAAACCTTTAAGATTATTCGGCATATTACTACTCGTCAGAGGTTAGTTGAGTTGTGAAACTTTTAGGGTTAAGGTTTTAGGGCAAATCATTTTAGGCTTAATTCTGGTCAATTTGTTAGTCATTTTTGCTGGATTTTAAAACTATATGTTCATCTTAGCATTGTCTTCGAGACCCATTGATCAATTTGATTAGACATGGGCTGTGGAAGAAGACCCAGTGGTGGAACGGAGGCTGGTCATGGTGGAAAGGAGGCAAAAGAAGAAATGCCACTAAGAAAAGACCTAGGGCGCATGCGAGGAGCCTTGCCCAATCATGGCAAGGCCCCAACTCAAGTGCGTGTGTCGTAGGTGCCTAAGGGCCTATAATGGGCACGTGCAACTACAGCGAATGGCGCGCATGTAACCCCCCCTCCCCCGTGCTATGCACAATTACAATTCTACCCTACGTTGCCTGATTTACCATTTTGCCCCTCCACATAAAAAAAATCATGATTCTGTCCTGGGCACATAAAATTCCGATTTTGTCCTCTTTAGGTGTGGAAATTTACGATTTTTCCCTTTTGGGAGTAAAATTATTGTTTTACTCCTTACAAGTGAAATTCCAATTCTGCCCTTGCATGTAAAATTACAGTTTTAACCCTTTTACATGTGATTTTACTATTTTTCCCTTATATGCAATTTTTAAATATTTTCTAGTATAATTAAATGTCTAATGATCCGTATATATTTAATTAATTGAATATTTGCCACAACATCTTTGATTATATTAAACTATATAGATTAAGAGCCTACGGATCACATGCAATCAAAGGACATTGATTGTAATTAGTCATATTAATATTATGAATTTTATCCCACAAGAGTTTTTAATATATTAATGTGGTTAATTAAGATGAAATATTATTTTCTCTTTCTTAATTTACCCACAAGGATTAAAGAAGGGAATATAATTTGATAGTTTCATCATGAAATAATTATGAATTTATTTAAATTAAAAACTTAGCCCCACGGACAGTTTTTGATGTTATGTAATTATATTTCATAACATGTTTTACATTAATAAAATATTATTTAAGTTTATTTGCCTCAAATATATTGATACATAAGTTTTCCTTTGATTATGATGCAATCTTACCACCTACAATTAGTTCTAGTATAACTATTCCCGAGCTTAATGGAAATAACTATAAAGAATTGAGCGAATTAGTTCTTCTCCAATTTGGGTGCATGAATCTTGATTATGTTATACGGTCAAACGAACCACTTAAACCTACTAAGGATAGCACTCAAGCCAAATATACTCTTTATGCACAATGGGAGCGGTCCAACTATCTCAGTATAATGTACATAAAGACAAAACTCTCTGTTAGTATATGTGGTTTAGTCATTCAGTATAATAATGCCAATGAATCGCTGGAGGTTATTGATGCACAATTTGAGTTTTTAGATAAGGCACATGCTATGACCCTAATTATGAAGTTCTCATCATTGAAACTTACCAATGTAAGAGGTGTGCAAGAGCACATCATGAAGATGAGCACATCATGAAGATGAGGGACGTTGCAGCTCAGCTAAAGAATCTTAAAGTTGGAATATCATAATCCTTTCTTGTGTACTATATCTTAAACACTCTCCTATAAAAATATGACCGTTTCAAGATCTCTTACAACACGCACAATACAAAATGATCAATCAATGAACTCATAACCATGTGTGTTCAAGAGTAAGAGAGGCTGTTAATGGAGAAAGAAGAAAGTGTTCATATGATAACATAGGATAAGTACAAAGGGCAATGCAAGCAAAAGGAAAAAGGTAAAATGCCTCTACCTCCCCAAGCTGGCATTAAGAGAGAATCCAAGTTTTTTTTTTTTTTTTTTTTTTTTTTTTTTTTGTAAAAGAAGGGGTACATGAAGAATGATTATGCCAAATTTAAGGCTTGGTTTAAGAAGAAAGGTAACCTACTCTTATATGTTTGTTATGAATCTAATATGTTAGTTGTGGGTCACAACACTTGGTGAATTGATTCTAGTTCTACAATCTATATTTCGAATTCCTTGCAAGGTTTTCAAAACTAACGGAAACCAACGGGAAGTAAACAAAGTATGTATTCATAAAACAAGATGCGCTCGCATGTGGAAGCTATAAGGATATGCAGATTAGTTCTCGGTAGTGGCTTTATTTTGAATTTAGAAAGGATCTTTTATATTCTTAGTTTCTCTAGGAATTTAATTTCAGTTTCAAGACTTGTATCTTTGGGATACTCCTTTGAATTTTTCAGTTCAACTTTCATTTTATCATATAAGTCTGAAATTGTTGGTAGTGGTATTTTGTTTAACAGTCTCTTTCAAAGTGATTTACAAGATAATGTCATTTATAATGCAATGCACATTCACGATAATACTAGCATAAAGTGATGTATTGTGAATAATGATTCCTCTATGTTGCAACAACGGAGATTGTGACATATCTCTATTGATAGAATTAAGCGATTAGTAAATGATAGAGTACTTAGTATTCTAGACTTTACTAATTATGACACTTGTGTGGAGTGTATAAAGGGAAAGCAAACTAATAAGTCAAAGAAATGTGCTAAGATGAGTATTGAAATATTAGAAATCATACATATAAATATTTGTAATCTAGATATGGTAAATAACAGAGATACTTCATCTTTTTCATAGATAATATTCACGATTCACGTATCTTTGCTTGCTTCATAATAAGCACGAAGTGCTATATGCCTTTAAGGTATTTAAAATCGAACTAGAGAAATAATGCGGCAAGCAAATTAAGATCATAAGATTAAATAAAGGTAGAGAATACTATGATAGATACACCGAAGATGGATAAGCACCTAGTTCAGTTTCAAAATTTCTTGAAGAGCATGGGATTATTGCCCAATGCACTATGCCTGGTTCTTCAAACCAAAATAGTGTAGTAGAACGAAGAAACTGAACATTATTAGACATGGTGTAAAGTATGCTTAGCAACTCCAAACTTCCTAAATTCTTGTGGACTAAGGCTCTTAAAACAGCCGTGTATATATTAAATCGAGTTCCAACCAAGGCCATTCTAAATATGCCTTTTGAGTTATTCAAAGGTTGGAAACTGAGTTTGCGACATGTACGCGTTTGGAGATGTCTATCTGAAATAAGAGTCTACAATCCACAAAAAAATAAGTTAAATCCAAGAACTATAAGTGGGTATTTCAATGGATATGCCAAAAAGTTCAAACGATACAAGTTTTATTATCCATCTCACACAACTAGGTTTGTGGAATCAAAAAATGATAAATTTCTTGAGAATAACCTGATTAATGAGAGTAATCAATTCAGGAACCTTGTTCCTAAAAAAAATCATTCAAATACTCAACTTTCCATCTCAAACACTGGATTGATGGGATAAGTACACTAATGGTGCCATAAGTTGTGTACGGCGCTCACTTTGGTACCAAAAGTTTCCGTCGGATCACTTAAGTGCCAAAAAATTTGAAAAACGCTCACTTTGGTGCCAACTCCGACGAAATTGGCCGGAAATCCGACGTGGGCTTTTTTTATTAATTTTTTACGCTGACGTGGCTCGTCGGAGAGCTGAGTCAGCATCCAAACACCAAAACGACGCCGTTTGGTGTCTCCCCCAATTCAAAACCCTAATCTCCGGCCGTCGCCGTCCTCGACGGTCCTTGCGCTCGGCGGCCACGGCTTCGACCCCGACCTCGACCCCAACCCCGACGATGGCCACTCAACGGCAGCGGCTCCAACCTCGACCCCGACCCCGACGATGGCCACTCGGCGGCCGTAGCTCCGACCCCGACCTCGACCCCGATTGCGACGATGGCCGCGGCTCAAACCCCGACCTCGACCCCGACGATGGCCACTCGACGGCCGTAGCTTCGACCCCGACCCCGACCTCGATGATGGCCACTCGGCGGCCGCAGCTTCGACCCCGACTCCGACCCCAACCCCGACGACGGCCACGGCTTCAACCTCGCCGAAACCCTAATTTCTTCCCCATGTGAGCTAAACGGCGTCGTTTCCATGAAGCCATCCACGTAGGATGGCAAAACGACGTCGTTTTCTTAAGGAGGACCGAAAACGACGTCATTTAAAGGCTTATCAATTTTATTTTTTTAAAAAAAATCATTTTGGCCAGAATCTTTCGCCGAAGGCCGGAATCTTTCGCCGGTGGCACCAAAGTGAGCGTTTTTCCTCCGATTTGGCACTTAAGTGATCCGACAGAAACTTTTGGCACCAAAGTGAGCGTCGTACACAACTTATGGCACCATTAGTATACGTATCCCCTGGATTGATTGTTGTCTACAATGCCCCTTTAATTTAACCGACTATTGAGCGACCAATCATTGAAAATCCACAAGTTACTAATATTGATTTAATAGGCCTAACTATTCAGCAATTACCATATACTATTAAACTTCTAGTTGAACAACAAACTCCTTAGGAGAATATTGATGTAGTATTAAGAAGGTCTACTAGAATTAACAAATTAGCAATCCCTAATGACTACATTGTGTATTTGCAAGAATCTGACTATAATGTTTAAGCTGAAAATGATCCTAAGATGTTTTCTCAAGCCATGAGTTATGATAAATCCAATTTATGGTACAATGTCACGAAGGAAGAGATAAGTTCAATGGCATCTAATGAGGTTTGGGATCTAGTTGAGTTGTTTAATGGTACGAAGGCCATTGGTTGTAAATGGATCTTCAAAAATAATAAGGATTTATTGGGCAACATTGAGAGATACAAAGCCAGACTAGTTGCCAAGGAATTCACTCAAAATGAAGGGTTCGATTACAGAGAGACATTTTCTTCTATAACTAAGAAATATTTTCTTCGTATTATTTTAGCATTGGCTACTCATTTTGATACGGAGTTACGTTAGATAAATGTGAAAACGACGTTCTCAATGGAAAACTAAAAGAAATGGTTTATATGAAACAACCAAAGGGATTCTTCTCTAGTGTTGGTGAGCATTTGATATGCAACCTTAAGAAATCTCTATATGATCTGAAACAAGCATTCTAGCAATGGTACTTAAGGTTCCATGAGGTCATATTTTTATTTGATTTTGTAGAGAATGTCATGAATCAATGTATATACCTACCAGGAGATTAGTGGGAGCAAAATTTGTTTCCTTGTGCTATATGTGGATGACATTTTACTTACAACAAATGAAAAGGGTCGTTATATAATATGAAACAATTTCTCTATAAGAGTTTTGATATGAAAGATTTGGGTAAAGTGTCTTATGTCATTGGCATCAAGATCCAAGGGATAGGCCTTGAGATATATTAGGACTATCTCAAGAAACCTATATCAATAAGGTCTTAGATAGATTTCGAATGAAATATTGTTCACAAAGTATAACACTTATTGTGAAGGGTGACATGTTTAATTTGAACCCATGCCTAAAGAATGATTTTGAAATTGAACAAATGAATAACATCCCATATGCTTCTGCTATCAAAAGTTTGATGTATACTCAGGTTTGCACTCGATTTGACATTGTTTTTGCTGAAGGAATGTTGGGAAGATACTAGAGTAATCTAAGTATGGATCACTAAAGAGCTACAAAGAATGTGATGAGGTACCTTTAAGGTACAAAAGAACACATACTTATGTATAGACGGATGGATAGCTTGGAGGTAGTTGGTTACTATGATTCAAACTTTGCTAGTTGCGTTGATTCCCGTAAATCAACATTGGGATAAATTTTTATATTTGTTAGTGAAGTTGTATCCTGGAAGAGTGCGAAATAAACCTTGGTTGCCACTTCTACTATGGAGGCAAAATTCGTTTCCTGATTTGAGGCGACCTCACATGATGTGTAGTTGAAAAGTTTCATACCGAAACTTAGAGTTGTGGATTCCATTGCTAGGCCGTTAAGAATATTTTCCGACAATTCAGCTATGGTTTTCATAGCTAAGAACAAAAAAAGTGGTATCAAAGCAAGCACATCAACATTAAGTATTTAGCCATCAAAGAACGTGTTAAAGAAAAAAGAATGGTCATAAAACATGTAAACACCGGATTGATGATAGCCGATTCTTTAATTAAAGGCATGCCACCAATGAGTTATAAAGAACGTGTATTCAGAATAGACATTAGTCCAATAATGTAAATTTTTCTTTATATAGAAGAATTTATGAGACTTTTATTCATTTGTAATATTTTTTCTCAATTTAATTGTATACATTCGGTTTTTCTGAGAAAAACAATTACATTTGACCCAGAATAAACATAAGATTCATTCATTAAGTTATTTTATCACGTATGAGCTAATGAATTGCATTGTAATACACAGAAGATAACACTTGCTCTAAGAGGACTCATCGCCGTGATTCATGTGTTTTATTTCAACATGAAGTTTATATGGGTTTGGGTTAATATTTCATTTGATAGAATGGCATTCATATTGCATAAACCACAACATATTAATATTGTTCCAGGTAAGGGTAGAAAAATGAAATAGGATACTTGCTACTTTAGTACTGTGAAAATATATGTTCTTGGCCGATAATTCCAACCTAGTGGATTTTATTATCAGTTTGCAGCATTCCTTGTCTTGTCTATTGTGGGGATACGTGAAGATAATGTTTTATTTGAACTAAGGAGTTGGGTCTGTTCCAAAAAAAAAAACTAAGGAGTCGGGCTAGAACAGTAAGATTTTTTGCATTTATGAGTAAATTTATAATTGCAACTGATTTACATCTATAGCAATCAAAGTGAGTTCTACAAATGCATTGCTAGAACGATTGATTCTTTAAATGTGCAATTGCATTTTCACATATGCTCCATAACTTCCTAAGAAGACCACCCTTGTATTTAGAAAGTCATACGAAATTCTCAACCCGAAATTGTCCCCTCTGGACAGTATAATAGCAGCTACAAGGCGAGAGACTGAACAAATAGTTCAAATGTTGAGATGACAGTTTTTGAACCATAAAGTATGGACATAGAAATAGATATTTTGCACAATGTCCAAATGAAGTTCTTCTAAGCCTCTAAAACAAAGTTGAGAGCTTGCAATTTGCACCGTCTTAGTCATTGATTAGTTCAAGTGTGGAAGATGTCTAGCATATCAGAAATGCATTATTAAGTATATTATCAGTTCTTTGCTTAGGCACAGCGAGTCAAGTGTACTCCGGCCACTAATTAATCTCAAAACTTGCTTCTTGTTGTTTAGGGCTGCATTATTTAAGCAAGTCATTTTCAATGGAAACCTCAGCACACACTAACAAAAACAACATAAGTAATTCAAAGAATTGTACATATACAATTACCCGATTGCTTAAACTCCCATTCAGTACATGGATCCTTGACTCGACCGCGGGACATGTTCACTAAAGAAAAAGAATGTCTAGGCAGGACATGGGCGCCATTCCTAACTAACTAAGAAATAAATGGTCATTCATAGCATCAGTAAAGGTACTTCTGTCACGCCTAAATCCTCCGAGCGCGTGTCCATCCCTCCTTAGTCAATTAAACAGCAACGTCACAGGACGCATTGATGACCCATTCATTTTAATGCGCATGCGGAAGCAAATAATTAATCCCTAGACAATAACAAGATGGGATAGAAAAGCATGACAACAAATAACAAACAAAACAAGCTTTTTATAAACACTTCAGGTTTATACACAATACCAAGCTGTTTATAAAAGATCGGCTCAACAAAATGGGAACTGTCCTATGACCCACTAATCAAACATGTTTGCTGATTTTTCGGTCTCCATCTACCCAAACTCCAGGGCTTCAAGTCTTCCACGACTATCATCTAAGGACCTAAAAATGTTATCCCATAACGATGTGAGACAACATCTCAGCAAGTTCAACCCCCTAAGCCCCGATTAGAAAGAAAATACGCCCTAAAGGCTGCCTAAGCAGCAACACAAGTCAGAGGACTTACATTTACCTCCACTCCTTCCTACAAGTCAGTTTAATTCATAAACTCAACCAATTAAATTAGATCATCAAATCAGATCGAGTCATCGATCAATCAATTCAGTCAATTCCATGTCATTACGACCTTCTCTCGGTCGACCCATTCAGTACCATTTATAAAGTCCGATAATATAAGTACTGCTCACTCTAAGCTGATAAAGTATACTGTTCGCACTAAGCTAACATATCAGAACCCGTAGGTTAATATAATATGCTGCCAATGCTTACTCACTGATAAATAATATAACTCGTCTTAAGTTGATATATAATATAGCTCGCTCTAAGTTGATAAGATATATTGCTCACGCTAAGTGACATATCGAGCTCATAGGTTGATATAGTATACCATCTTGATCATCTAACAAATTCACCATTTATATCATACCCAATAAAAATAATCGTGTGTGGGTACACGGTCAATATTAATTTCAGCAATCCACAAATTCATTTTTGGCGTTGCAAACCGATGCCAGTGATTTTCCAATCAATTATTGAAATTAATAAATTTTTAGATAAATACCCAAAGTTACAAATCACATTCAATTTACACAAAATAGCAGTCAAATAAATAATTCAATCATACCATTACAATCAACTTAAAATTCTGGTCACTTGATTATCTCGGTCTAATTTTTAGAAAATAAATAATTAACAAAATAATTACATAAATTAATTATTAAATACTAAAAATGCACACTTAGGCCCGTAAAACCTAATTAAAAGCCGAGACGGGTCTAGAAAATTTCTGAACCACTCTAGATAAATACTAGAGCTTGTCTAGGCTCTAATTACATTACTCTAACCGTCTAACATGCAATAATGATTAATTAAATTATTAATCTAATATGACTATCCACATAATCCATACTTAAACTAAATTAATCAACCATTAAATGTCATTAAGTTACTAAACAATGATTAGTGAGTTAAACTCACTTGATTAACACAAAAACTGGTCCACGACGATGGTGACATGACGGTGGCTAATAAACCCTAAAGCAGTGATGCTAACGGGGGCCTGAATCAAGTCGAAATCAACACCGCAAGCCCACGGTTGAGCTAGGTTTTCTGCTCCAACATTTCTGACCTTGCTGCTTCAATTCCAAAGGGATGAAAACAGTAGTTGGTTGGTTGCAACTCGGGCTGGTTTTGACGGCCACAGGTGGAGGTGTGGGCTCAGCATGATGAGTTGAGCTGGCCCAAACCAGAAATGGGAGGGGTTGTAGCGTTGCTGGATAGAGAGGCGAGTCTACCAGTGGAGTCAACAGACTTAAGGAGGAAATGCAGAGTTGACTAGAGGAAAATGAAGTTGGCGATTGATTCGATGATAGAGGGGAAATGGGACACACATATGAGGCGTGGGGGAGGGGAATCAGTGCTAGTGGGACCAAAAAAAAAAACATGCAAGGGAAAAGATAAAAATGAAAGAGCAACAGAAGCAGCCAAGAGGGAGGGAGCAACAATGATGGCGTATGCAGGAAAGTATGCAAGAGAGAGAGAGAGAGAGAGAGAGAGAGAGAGAGAGACCGAAAGGGAGGGATAAGGGAGCAGGGGACAATTGGCCATGAGGAGAATGTGCAGAAAAGGAAAAAGAGAAGAGGGAGAGAGAGAAAGAGAGAGAGGCATGTGAGAGAGGGGAACCAAAGGAAGGGGGAAAAAGACAAGATGGAGCCCACAAAGTCAAAGGAAGAAAAGGAAAATGAAGACTACTACAAGGGTTGTCGGCCAAAGGGGAAAGGATGTGCAAAAAATTAAAAGGAAAAAGAGAAATAGAGAGAAACCGAAGGAGGAGGGAGTTTGAAGTCCACAAAATAAATTAAACAAGAGTTTAATCCTTCTTATCTTCAACTCACCGTCAACTAACATTATCAATTAGTCATCCAAGACCAATTTCAACACCAACTTGCACAATTTGAAGTCCAATTGAAGACCAAAATAAGACAGTCCCTCAAATCTACGAACTTTCTTCAATTCCGAATTTTATTTCCTTCCCCTAAAATCCGATTTCGTAACAAATCTCTCCGATTGACATTCAATTTTGTCAAAGAAAAAGCCCACACAATTTCCTTTCACCAAGTAGTTCACATAAGAGGCCATAAATCCCTTCAATTTAGCAAATCCGAATTTCCGAATCGTCTGAATCAATTTTCCGTAAAAATCTTAAACTCGTCAAAAATTTCTCGAATGATGAGTCGACATTCCTAAAATAACTCGCGACCATGACAGAACTTTCAATTTTTGAAATCGAGTTCAAATTCGTAGTTAATTTCAATCTGACGCGATTTTAGCGTGACTTAATCTACTAGGTAGCTTTTATGAATTTTTGATACAATTGACTTGTGGTCAATTTTCTTGAGCCACACGTACCTCTTCAACACATTTGAGACTTTTGATTGTCATGAAAATCTCAAAATTTCAAATACGGACACAGGGCACCAAAACGACAGAAAAATCATTCTATTGCCAATCAACAAGAATTTTACAAATTAGTGAAATCACCCATGTTTAGCTACACATCTCAATCAAACCGACCTATCTCTAATCTCTTATCAATTTTTAACTATGCCATAATGACCCTTGCAGACTAGCACGGTCGAGCAGTCGATTCCTAATCGAATTCTCAAATCTATTGCGTTTATACTCCTTAATGGCTTTACCTGATAAGCTAGTTATCTCGTGAGTGGTCATCTAAAAAAAAAAAGCACTGTAGTTGCGTCAATGAAAGACTCAACTTATCCAATTGAAATTAGAACCTAAAAATCAGAATGTCACAACTCTTCCTCTCTTAATAAAAAATTTCATCCTCGAAATTTAAACCTTTACCAATCCTTAAACAAAAAAGGTGGGGGTATCTTCGTCTCATCGAGTCTCACTTTCCTCGATTGCTTCTTCAATTCCATGGTGTTGTTAGACCACTTTGACCAATGGGACCCTTTTGGTACATGAAATATGTTCTTTCTGATCCACAGTCTGAACCAGGCTTTCCACACACAACACCCTGTCGTCCACTTCTAATTCTTTAAGATCTAGCACGCGGGTCAGGTCAGGCTCATATGTCCTCAACCTCGACACATGAAAGACGTCATGCACTTATGCCAACCTTAGCTGCAATGCAAGACAAAACGTTAGGATCCCGATTCTTTCTAGAATCTCAAAGGGACCTACATACCTCGGACTCAACTTTCCCTTCTTGCCAAAGCACGAAGTATCCCTCATTAGTGACACCTTCCGAAAAATGCACTCACCAACTTGGAATTCCAGCCCTTGACGCTTAACAATACAGCTTTTCTGGTGGCTTTGAGCAGTCTTTAATCTGTCCCTAATCATGACAATTGCAATCACTGACTGCTGATTGACTATGGACTACGATCTTTCATTCTCTGACCTCATCTCAACAAACCGAAGTTTTGTACACTCTGTTCTGCACCGTTTTAAAAGGAACCATCTAACTATTCTGCTAAAATTGGAAACCTTAGGCCTAGATCTAATATAAATTCATCACTAACACTCTATGTAGACAAATTATCTAGTGCACATACACTTCTGCATGCCTATTCAAATCAAGATCCTTTCGTATAGCGATGAAGTGAGTTGGCTTCATCCATCTGTCGACCACTACCCCAAATGGAATTATTACCCCTCTAGCTCCTTGATAAGCCCGTCACAAGGTCCATTGTGACATGTTCCCATTTCCACTTGGAAATCTCGAGAGGTTACAAAAGTCCTCTAAGATTACACTACTATGCTTTCACTTGCTGACACGCTTGGCAATGTTCACCTTCAAACCAAACCATCAGTAGTGTTGACATAGATTCTAATACACCTTCGTACTATCAGGATGAATGCTATAACTACTATGATACTTCTAGCAAGGTCTCTTCTTTAAGCTTCACATCATCAAGTACACACAATCGTCCTCGGAACCTAAGTGTTCTATCCCCAAAAATCTAAAAGCCAATCTTTCTCTTATCGGTATCCTCTTGTAGAATCTTTTGAACATCTGGATCTATCTGCTGAAGTGCCTTGATTCTAACTCGAACATCCGGCTCAATTCTGAGGGTGGCCATAAGATTCGAAAGGTGGCCTAACTCAAATTTAAAAATCGAATCTCAAACTTTCTCAAGTAAGGTCCACTCTTTAACCAGCATATGAGCAACTAAAGACTCCTGACTCAGTGCATCTGTGACTTAATTCGTCTTTCTAGGATGATATAAGTTATTACAATCCTAGTCCTTCCGAAGTTCCAATTCACTACACTGTCTCAAATTCAACTCATTCTGAGATATTAAATACTTGAGACTTTGATGGTCAGTGAAGATCGAGAATCTTTCTCCACACAAATAATGTCTCTAAATCTTCAGAGCGAAAATAATCGCAACGAGTTCTAAGTCATGCGTCGGGTAAAACAACTCCTGAGATCTCAACTAACAGAACGTGTATGCAACAACTCTACCATGTTGCATCAGCACGCAACCCAGTCCTCTAAACAACACATCACTATAGATCTCTTATCTTCCAAGACCAAATGAAATGGTCAGCACAGGTGCGGTAGTCAACTTTTACTTAAGCTCTTAGAAACTACGCTCGCACTTATCTATCCATACAAACCCTTCCACAAATCGTCTGTAGTATCCTGCCAAACCCAGAAAACTTCTGATCTTTGTCACTGTAGTCGGTCTTGGCCAATTGATCACTGCTTCAATCTTGGTCGGGTCTATAGAGATTTCTTCACCTAAAGTCATGTGACCTATGAACGCTACACAAGTCAACCAAAACTCACACTTGTTAAACTTAGCGTACAACTGATAAATCCTCAGGATCTGAAGTACCATCCTCAAATGCCTCTCATGCTTCTCTAAAATTTCTTAACACACTAGAATATCGTCGATGAACACGATCACAAACTGATCTAGATATTCCTTGAAAACTCGGTTCATCAAATCCATGACAACAACTGGAGCGTTCGTCAGACCAAATGGCATTACAGTACTCTCATAACGGCCGTCTTGAGTACTAAACACTAACTTCGATATGTCATTCTTTCTAATCCTCCACTGACAATACCCTGTCCTCAAGTCAACCTTCGAAAATATCGACACTCCTTGTAACCAATCCCATTTCGCTGATCCTCTAGAGTGGATACTTGTTCTTGACTGTCGCTTGACTAAGTTAACAATAATCGATGCACAGGTGCAATGAACCATCTCTCTTTTTCACAAACACAACTGGTGCCTTCCAAGGTGATGCACTAGGACGCATGAATCCCTTATCCAACAATTCATGCATCTGCACTTTCAATTCCTCCAATCAGACAACATCTAGTAAGGAGCCTTACAGATTTGCTCGAGCCAAACCTTTTTAGATACCATTAAAGTTACACATAAATAACCCAGTCTAGTATAACTACAGTCAGAGATTCTTCCTTCTACTACTTTATTACAACAACATGAATTCTACAACCTTCATTCACAATCTTGATGTGCTACTCTGATAAAAACACCTCAAAAACATTCTTCCCCTGATCAATGCATGGTTGGTCTATTCATGTTCCTTTAGCCATCCTAGTAGTGTCATATCTACAATAATGGTGCTTACGCTCTCCTGGACCTACGCGAGTAGTTCCTGCCACCCAATGGCCATGCTGGCCACATTCAAAGCACTCTATCGACATACTCGGACACTGGGCTAACCCATGCTTCCTTTCACAATCTTGGCACACATCCGATGAGTCCTTTGTCTCCTATCAGGTGATAGCCTACACTCTTCTTTTCATTGGAGGCCTGATCCAAGTATCTCACTGTGTGTCCTACAGCACATTCTCTTTGTTCTGTCTTGGCGGTGGCGATGGCAGCAGTTGTTGTGGTTCCATTTTCCTGCACGAACAGCCTGTGCAAATAGTTTCTGGCCAAGTGACCCTACTATCCACACTCAAAACAAGCACTCGTCCCAAAATGGCACAAGGCTGGACCATGTCGCCTTCTGCAGAAGTGACACACGACATTCTGGTTCAGCGCTGACTTTTCAATTCTATTTCTTCGATTAGGAAAAATGGGGTGCTTTCCTTCGGTCATCGGCTTCTTCCCAAATCGATTTCCATCTCTAACTGAACTATACTATAACCTAAATGCAGCGGCTTGCTCCCCGATCACAACTCCAAGTTAGGCCTCAGCAGATGTGGCAGCAACAGCGGTTACGGCACTAGTGGCAATAGTTACAGTAGCAACAACGGCGGCTCAATCGTGAGCTTGCTAACTCAACAAATTCCCAAAGGTTACTAGTTCCTAAACAATCCCGTCAAACCTAGGACACTCATTGCTGTTACACTAGTACCAACCTGCGATGATACTCTCTCACTCACTTAGCCTGAGCCGGCACTCTACCACGACCACGACCTCCTCAGGCACCGACCTTAGTCGGCGTTCTACCCCGAGTAACAGGTCCGATGGTACGCCTCCTAGGAGTTCTCCACTCCTGATCACTTATGCTATAGGATCTATGTAGATACCTGTTTTCCAATTCTAAGTCCATATTAGAATTTGAGTGATCTACAACAAACAAGCTGCCAAACAACTATCAATCACATGCACCAACATGAAATAAAAGCATTTCCTACTAACTATCACGTAGACTTATCGCACCTTATCACTCCAACTACCGATTTGCTCTGATACCACTTAAATGGGGGTGTCACACCCCGATCCTTTGAGCGCGTGCCCATTCCTTCTTGGTCGATTAAATAGCGACATCCTAGGACGCGTCGTCAACCCATTCATTTTAATGCACAAGCGAAAGCGAATAATTAATCCTCAGATAGCAACAAGATAGGATAGGAAAGCAAGACAGCAAATCACAAACAAAATAAGCCTTTTATAAACACTTCAGGTTTATACACAATACCAAGCTGTTTACAAAAGATTGGCTCAACAAAATGGGAACTATCCTATGACCCATTAGTCAAACACGTTCGCCAATTCTTCAGTCTCCACCTTCCCAAAGTTCGAGGCTTTAGGTCCTCCGCGATTGCCATCTAGGGACTTGAAAATGTTATCCCACAATGGGGTGAGACGACATCTTAGTAAGTTCAACCCCCTAAGCCCCGACTAGGAAGAAAATATGCCCCATGGGCTGCCTAAGCACCAACACGAGTCAAAGGAATTATCTTTACCTCCACTCCTTCTTGTAAATTAGTTTAATTCATAAACTCAACCAATAAAATTAGATCATCAAACCAGATCGAGTCATCGATAGATCAACTCAGTCGATTCCATGTCATACCGACCTTCTTTCGGTCGGGCCATTCAATACTATCTATAAAGTTCGATAATATCATGACTGCTCACTATAAGCTAAAAATAGATAGTATAGCTCACTCTAAGCTGATAAAGTATACTGCTTGCGCTAAGCTAACATATCAGAGCCTGTAGGTTGATATAGTATACTACCAGTGCTCACTCTAAGCTGATAAATAATATAGCTTGCTCTAAGCTAATAAGGTATACTGCTCGCGCTAAGCTAACGTATCAGAGCCCATAGGTTGATATAGCATACCAGTATACTGCTCGCACTAAACTGACAAATCAGAGCCCATAAGTTGATATAATATATCATCCTGACCATCTAACAAATTTACCATTTATATCATACCCAATAAAAATAATCGTATATGGGTACACAGTCGCCCTTAGCCAAAATACAATATTTTCACCTTTGAAAATCTCACTAATTTCAACAGTCCACAAATCCATTTTTTGCGTTACAAACCAATGCCTGGTGATTTTCTAATTAATTATTAAAATTAAAAAAATTTAGGATAAATACCCAAAATTACAAATCACATTCAATTTGCACAAAATAACAATCAAATAAATAATTCAATCACACCATTGCAATCAGCATAAAATTCTGATCACTTGATTATCCGATCTAATTTTTAAAAAATAATTAATTAGATGAATAATTACGAAAATCAATTATTAAATATTGAAAATGCACGCTTAGGCTCGTAAAGCCTAATTAAAAGCGAGACGGGGAAAATTTCCGAACCACTCTAGATAAATACTAGAGCTTATCTAGGCTCTAATTACACTACTCTAACCATCTAACATGCAATAATGATTAATTAAATTGTTAATCTAGTTTAATTATCCACATAATCCATACTTAGTCTAAACTAATCAACCCTTAAATGTCATTAACTTACTAAGTAAGGATTAGTGAGTTAAACTCACTTGATTAACCCAAAAATCAGTCAACGGCGACGGTGATGTGACAATGGTTGATAAACCCCAAAGTAGTGACGCCAACAAGGGCTCAGATCGAGCCGAAATCAACCCCGCAAGCCCACAGTTGAGTTGGCTTTTCTGCTCCAACATTGCTGACCTTGCTGCTTTGATTCTGAAGGGATGAAAACAGCAGTTGGATGGTTGCGAATCGGGCTGGTTTTGATAGCCATGGGTGGAGGTGGGAGCTCAGCTTAACGAGCTAAGTTGGGCCTAACCAGAAATGGGAGGGGCTGTAGCGTCGCTGGATAGAGAGGCGAGTCTACTGGTGGAGTCAATAGACCGATGGAGGAAATGCAGAGTTGACTAGAGGGAAATGGGACACACGGATGAGGCATGGGGGGGGGGGGGAATCGGTGCTGGTGGGACAAAAAAAAACGTGCAGGGGAAAAGATAAAAATGAAAGAGCAACAGAAGCAACCAAGAGGGAGGGTGCGACAATGATGACGTATGCAGGAGAGTATGCAAGAGAGAGAGAGAGAGAGAGAGAGAGAGAGAGGCGTTCAAGAGACGTGAGAGAGAGGGGAACCAAAGGAAGGGAGGAAAAGACAAGATGGAGCCCACAAAGTCAAAGAAAGAAAAGGAAAATGAAGACTATTGTAAGGGCTGTCGACCAAAGGGGAAATGATGTGCAGAAAAATAAAAGGAAAAAGGGAAATAGAGGGAGACCGAAGGAGGGAGGGGGTTTGAAGTCCACAAAATAAATTAAACAAGAGTTTAATCCTTCTTATCTTCAACTCACCTTCAACTAACATTATCAATTAGTCATCCAAGACCAATTTCACCACCAACTTCCACAATTTGAAGTCAAATATAACACCAAAATAAGACGATCCCTCAAACCTACGAACTTTCTTCAATTCCGAATTATATTTCCTTTTTCCCGAAATCCGATTTCATAACAAATCTCTCCAATTAGCATTCAATTTTGTCGAAGAAAAAGCCGACACAACTTCCTTTCACCAAGTAGTTCACACAAGAGGCCATAAATCCCTTCAATTTGGCCAATCCGAATTTCCATTCATTTTCCGAATTGTGCAAATCAATTTTCCGTAAAAATCTAAACTCGCCAAAAATTCCTCGAATGATGAGTCAATGTTCTTAAAATAACTCACTACATGATAGAACTTTCAATTTCTAAAATTGGGTTCAAATTCACAGTTAATTTCAATATGATACGATTTTAGCGTAACCTAACCTATTAGGTAGCTTTTAGGAATTTTTGGTACAATTGACTCGTGGTCAATTTTCTTCAAGCCACATGTACCTCTTCAATACAGTGGCGACTCTCAGTTGTCGTGAAAATCTCAAGGTTTCAAATGCTGATATAGGGTGCCAAAACGACAGAAAAATCAATCTAATACCGATCGACGAGAATTTTGCAAATTAGTGGAACCACCCATGTTTAGCCACACATCTCAATCAAATCGACCTATCTCTCTCTTATCGATTTTTTACTGTGCCGTAATAACCCTTGTAAACTAGCATGGTTGAGCAGTTGATTGTTGGTCGAATTCTCAAGTCTATTGTATTTATATTCCTTAACGGCTTCACCCGATAGGCTAGTTATCTCGTGAGTAACCATCTCAGAGAAAAGCACTATAGTCACGTCAATAAAATGCCCAACTTATTCAATCGAAATCTAAACCTAAAAATCATGATGTCACAGCTTCAGCAATGAAATCTCCCACTAATGTGGACATTTTTCCGAAAGGTGTGGAATGCGATGGAGTGCTCCTTTCTTTTTCTTTTTGTTGGGAAGGAACAACGATGGATATGAAAAGGCAATCTTGTGCAGCAAGAAATGTTTTAATTGCTTGGCCGACAACAACTAGAGAAACAAAGAGATACCTTCATGATCGACATAAGGAAAGCATCCAAAAATGTTGTAGATCCTAACAGAAAAGTTGTTAAGGGCAATAACAATGTAAAAGTACATTGAAATCGTCCCTTTTGACTTTAATTTGTGTTCTTCTACCATGAACTTAGTGATTTCAGACTAGACAGCTTTTATTGGGATGCACATTAGAAGTGAATCGGTTAAATACCTGTTTCATTGATTATTCTTAAGCAAGTGCCTTTTGCTTTTATCTCACAATACAAACAGAGAATCGTCCGTATCTTCCTTCCTCGAGATTCCCCTAGTTATTTATATCACAGTAGTGCTATTAATATCCCCTCATGGAAATGTATCCTCCATAACGAGTTACATGGTGACAGCATTGCATATCACAAGGCGGAGAAATTGACATTTGCACGGGATTCTCTTCAACCTTTTGCATTTATAAGCAGAGTGTCCTTCCCCCATTTTCATTCACTTGCAGCACTATAAGCCTAATATCCAGAAGGAGTCCTTTTGTTTGAAGCTTTACACCCTAAATCCAATTGAGAAGCAATAAGCATGATGGAGCCCAAGAAGCTAACGAAGATGGTGAGAATGTGGGAAAAAATAGCCGCTTCTAGCAGGAGAAGAATTTCCGATGCTGGAGTTACTGTAGAGTTGAATTCATCATAATCACCAGAGAGGGGACATTTTGTCATCTGCACGACTGATGGACGGCGTTTCATGATTCCTTTGCAGTGTCCCCGTAGCAACATCTTCAAAGAGCACTTCAAGATGTCTGAAGAAGAGTTTGTCCAGAGATGTGTAGCCAAAGACATAGAGAATGCTTTGCTCAATTCTATTCCATTCACTCCATCCTCATTGGCTTCTGCTTTGCATAATAAATGTGTGGATCAGCAAGCTCTCTTTCTTGGTCAGTGAAGGAAACGATGGCGATGTGTATATACTAGGAAGAAGTTGTAGGGTTTGTAAAGCATAAAAATGGAAAAAGTGCAGTTCATACAAAAAGAGCTAGTAGGAAGAAGAGTATCTTGTCAATCTTTTTCACATAGCCACTTCATTAATGGCATCACAATGATGAAATAATGTAGTCCAAGTTCTGCAGGGTGGATTTGATCAATTAGTTAATCAGATTTAAATCTACAAATCTGGTGTCTTTCACACAGAATGGCATTCATATTGCATAAACCACAACGTGATGACTATAAATCCTAGAAAGTGGAAGATTTAGCGGTTCTAGTCCTGCATGCACTAGTTCCAATTAAGATTTTAATTTCTACATATTTATTATTCCGGGTAAGGATAGAAAAATGAAATAGGGGACTTGCTTGGTTGGTAATCTCAACCTGGTGGATTTTGCAATCACTTTGCAGGATCTTTGTCTTGTCTGTTGGGGGGATACCTGAAGATAGTGTTTTATTTGAACCAAGGAAGTGTCGGGGCAGGACAGTAGGATTTCCTGCATGTGTAGCTGTTCATATGAGTAAATTTTTAAAGTCACCCGTTACCAGATTCTCGGAGGAGAGAATTTTCTTTGATTATTGATGAAATAAACCATGTAAGCGTATCAAAATACTCTTCATCTATAGATGTCGTCATACTAGAAAGATAGTTGATTACCGATTGGTATTTCGGAAAGAGTCAACGCCAAATAATTTCAATGATATTCGGTTTGAGGAAATTTTGCAAGTACTAGCATGGTATGCGAATTTGACTTCAATAGAAGCATCCATGTTTAATTAAGGCCTTGTTTGATAGCGTATCAATATACTTTTCATCTATAGATGTCGTCATACTAGAAAGATAGTTGATTACCGATTGGTATTTCAGAAAGAGTCAATGTCAAATAATTTCAATGGTGGTATTTTGGAAAGCATCCATGTTTGATTAAGGTCATGTTTGATAACATTCTTCTCCTCCTTCTTCTTCACCAGCCCCCAACCTCGCCGTACTCTTTCCCTCACCCGATAGAAGTAAAAAAGATGTATATATAAGCAAAAAGCGGCGTAATGAGAAAATAAAAAAAAAATAAAGAAAATTGCGTTAACCTACTAAAAATATTTTGCTTTTTATTCAACTTGCTTGGCAAAGACAAAGCCAATTCTTTGTATCAAATGCGCTCCTCGCATTTCAAAACTTCCAATTATCATTGTCACTTCTACGATGGAATCAAGTTGCACTTCTCACTCGCACACAATTTACCAAATTGTCCTTTATATATATTTCCACCCCAAAAAAACCAACACCCACCCAAACTCTTTCCCTCACATGTGAGGGTTGCTAAGGGTGGATTTTGTTTAAATTTGCAAATGGAAGTTGGGTATGAGGCAAATACTAAAAGCCAAAATCTTTTGGAGAAATACAATTTGTGTCTAGTAAAAACTCTTTATAAATGAACATTGAGTTTAAGTAGTGATTGGCCAAAAAACTTTTACAATGGACTTTGAGTGTATTTTTTTTATTTTTTTTAATGAAAAAATGACCCACACTCTTAGCCAAAGCCAATGAAGAGCTACAGCCATTGACAAAACAGATCTAGCGTTGGCGACAGTTGGCTGAGGTTGCCCAACCTTGGGCACCTAAGTTCTCATGACCTTGGGTGACCAATGCTTAGGCCATGCGACTCTAGCCAACCCTTTGCTGGCCTTTTGTTGGCCAAATTTGACCTCACTAGCCTTCACCAGCCAAATCTAGCTTCGTTGGCCACTCTAACACAAAGAAGATGAATAGTTGTAAGTAGGGGTAAAAGTGGAAAATTATAGAATTTGTGAGGGTAGTCTTAGAAGGAAAAAAATATTTTAATCCCAGTTTCAGCATTCCTTAAATGCTATTTCGAAGGCTGTGTGGGAGTAGTATTAGACTTTCAACATTCCCAATGTCAGCATTTGTTTGAAAGTTATTTTAAAATAGGAAAAGCCACCAAAAACTCCAAACTTTGCTTTGAGTGACATATTTACCCGAAATTTATTTTGTGACGTAAAAACCCTGAAATTTGTTAACTATGACACATTTACCCCAAACTTTTATTTGTAATACAAAAAATTCTGAACTTTCATTTGTGTGACACATTTACCCTAAATCATAAGGGTGTTTTGATCTTTTTACTTTTAAAAACTTTTTTTTTTTTTTTTCTTTTTTTTCTTCTTCTTCTTCCTTCCCTCCGCCGGCCATGGCGGAGCCGGCGGAGGGAAGCCGACGTCGGGTGGCCCTCGTCGGCGTCGGGCGAGGGCCTCCCTTGCCAAATCTGGCGAGGGTAGCCTCGCTCGACGCAGGCAAGGGCGGCCCTCGTCGACGTCAAACGAGGGCTCCCCTCGCCAGACGCCAGCGAGAGCACCCCTCGCCAGATCTAGCGAGGGCACCCCTTGCCGACGTCAAGCGAGGGAGGCCCTCGTCCGACCCAGTCAGGGGCCTCCCTCGCCCGACGCCGGTGAGGGCAGCCCTCACCGGACGCCAGCTTCCATCCGCCGACTCCACCATGGCCAGCGGAGGGAAGAGAGAGGAAGAAAAAAATAAAAAAGAAAAAACAGAAAAAATAAGACGAAAATACCCTTAATGGGGTAAATGTGTCACAATTAGCAAATTTCAGGGTTTTTTACGTCACAAAACAAAGTTCGGAGTAAATCTGTCACTCGAGGCAAAGTTGGGGGTTTTTGGTGGCTTTTTCCCTTTAAAATATTTGCTAAATACTCCCATATTTTCTCAAGGAATCTTGGGAAAGTTTGAACCA
Organism: Eucalyptus lansdowneana; assembly: GCA_017140395.1. Lineage (NCBI taxonomy): Eukaryota > Viridiplantae > Streptophyta > Magnoliopsida > Myrtales > Myrtaceae > Eucalyptus > Eucalyptus lansdowneana. The sequence goes on from CM029489.1 coordinate 38,773,907, forward strand.
AATGTATCAAAGTCTAACACCCCCACCATCACGTCTCTTCTAGCGTCTGCACCACTGTTTCTCCTCAAAAGGCGATCGATGACTCCAGGTCTAAGCTTGGCGACGGTTGCCTTGCCAACTCAAGGCCACATCCCGGTCGACAAGCTCCAATCTGGCAGCCATGGCTGAGCTCTGCTACAGAGCTTGCGCGTCGGAGAGGCTCGCGGCAGGTGGTAGGTGTCGAGGTCCGGCTGAAGCGGCTACTTGACGGGTGGGAGGGTAGCTCCCGATTATTGGTGCGTCGTGCTACTGTATGTGAGGAGAGAGAATGGGCAAGCGAAGTGAATGGGTGTCCATGACGACAAATTAGTTTTTTTTGGGGATTGGGAGGATGCAAAATACAGGTTTTAAAATTAGAGGAGAGTATTTAATTTCGGTGGCGAGGTTAAAGATGATTTTTGTAATTAAAAAAGGAAAAGGTTAGTTCCAATCCTCAGATAGGAAATAACATGTTACGTCGTTTATACTTCTATCCATGTCCCTGTCCATGAACAAGAAAAAGTCTATATTTGTCTAATCCAATTATTCTGCTTCCACAAAAAATTATAATCAAATTCTTTATTTACTTTGAAAAAACTTTATCCACGTCATACCTTGAGATTGTTTACATTGGGTAAATTTTTACAAACATAATTCCTCGTAGGCATCCACATATAATATCCACATAATGCTTTAGATAGTTTACATTCTTTAGGTAGTTGGAATGTCATTCGATGGTCGTGTTAGCTGAATTTGATCAGATTTATTATCGAAGAGACTTTATTAGGAATCTTGTGAAAGTAGAAGTATTTGCATAGACAGATCAAAAATAAAGATAAAATGTGATGATATAAGGGTCATATCACGAAAAAAAAAATAATTTTGATACACTTATGACAAATTTATCATAAATTAATTTTTTAATTATCAAATTACTTAAATTAATACATTTATGATAAATTTATCATATATTAGTTTCAGTTAGATTTTATTGTCAAATTGTTAAATTAGATGAGATTGGTATATCAGTTTTGAGTTTAACTCTTTATTTGTCACAAGTATATCAGTTTGTGATTTTTTATTGTATTGATCTAATTTAATATCTGTGAATTCTTCTAATGGCAGGAATGGGACACTGAAATTAGACCTTTCCAAAGGTGGAAAAGTCAATTTGTTATACATATTCTAATTTAGGGTTTTTTTGTAGTTAAAAATTTAATTTGGGATAAATTAATCACAAATATATTAATTTGGAGCTTTTGATAGTCATATCATTAGTTTGAATATAAGTGTACTAATTTTGGATTTTTTACCGTATTATCTCATAATATAATGATGAAAAGTTTCTTTCATTGGTTTCATATTATTGGTATGTTTAGTTTAGTCAAAGTAAAAAATTCAGCATATCAAACGCCTATTTGTCTGCGTACCGTCCAGAATGCGACATCGTGCGCGTTAACAAACTGAAAGAGCTTTTGACTCCTTTAATCTAATTCACATTGAAACCGTTAGTGCAGATTATGTAGTCCTGATTCTCTCGGCCACGTGCACTCCTTGATTGATGGCTAGTTTTGACCGGGCGTCTTTGACTCTTGCGTCAGATAGACTAGCCAATCCCTTTTAAATAAGAGAGAGAGAGAGACAGTTCATTCAATCCGCTCTCTAGTTTCTTTTCTCAAGAGAAAACCGTGTGAGGAGTCATATAGTTCACACACGAAACAAATTAAGAAATTGAAAACTCTATCACTACAAAGAATAAATTTATCATAAATATATCAGTTTAAAATATTTAATAGATTTAGAATAGATTTGTCATACATACTATTCTAATCTTAGTTTTTGTCATCGCAATTCATATTCAACAAAATCATCTTAATCAATATCTTACTTCTATTTACTTAAAATTTCAATTGCTCCACATTATTTATTGTTGTGATTTTATATTTTCATTGCCAAATGCTAATCCTTCACGACACTTGTTGTGATTTTATATATTCACTGTCAAGTACTAAATTTTACCTTTTTTTAAAAAAATTGTGAATCAATATAAAAATGAAAAATTCTATGTGACATTCCAAGATCCCATCGGTGCCCGCCTGAGAGCTACGCCTCACACGAGACCTATGAAGTACGGACACTCTCCGGGACCCTTCATGTCGTGTCCGACACTCCGACACGTGTCCGACACGCTCCGACACGTAGTCAACACGTGTCGGGAAAATCGACACGCGGTCAACTCTCTCCAACACGCTCCGACATGAGAGTCGGAATTTCCGACACATGACTCCGACACGCACGGGGTTATTTTTATAAATTTCCAAAACTTTGGGGACTAAATATGAATATATGAAAAAAAAAAAATTAAAAAATTAAAAAAAAATTAAAAGTTGAAACTTAGACTTCGCACGCGCGCGCATGATTTCGACTCTTCTCTTCAGTCTTCACTTCAGTCGCACACGCTAAGCATAGCACTATGGTTCTTTCACCGTGAGTGTCGCCGAAGTTGCTTTGCCGGCCGCATAGCCCACCTCACTAGTCGCCAACTCGTCGTAGCCCCCTGCGCCTCAGCCACACCTGTCGCCACAGTCGCCTCCGACCCCGCCTTCGTCTCTCGCAAGCATCAAGCCGTCGCTTCTACCTCTCACAGGCGTTATGCTCTTCTTCATCTTGCAATTTCATCTTTTTGCTCATCTCAGGTTAGTATTTTGGATTTCTTTATAATCCGATTTGGGAATTTTTGGCAAATCCTAGAGTTAAATCGAGGAAAGGGGGATTTCTTTGGAGATCCGAAATCTTGTGGTAGAATTCTTGAGATGCAGCTCGTGCGGTGATCGTCTTGTTGGGAAAGAGGGATTTTGTTTTAATTGGGCTACTCGGAGAGCTCTTCCAAGATTGTAGATTTCTAGGTTTTGGGTACGTGTGTGGTGCAATTGGCGTGACGTCACCCAGAGGATTCATGTTTTGAGTGCTATCTCGGTGGGTAGAGTGGGTGATGATCTACAATCAGATGCCCCAATGTCGGGGGTAGAGAGAGAGAGAGGAGTGGGACTTGGTCGCGCTTAGAGACTGGTCGCCTGGGGCAGCGGCGAAGGGGAGGCTAATCACGGACATGCGAGGGCTTGCTTGAGTTTGAGGTGGATTAGTAAATTTCTTGAATTTTTTTTCTCTGTGGCTTGTGTGAATGGGTGTTGTTGTGTGAATCTTGTCATAAGAACTTAAAATCTTCATTCATACGGGCTTATGAATATTAGTTTTTTCTTGCATTGATTTAAACAAGACTTATTATTTTTCATACATCTTTTGAAATTCCCACAAGTCTCTTGAACCTAGGCTATTTGTCAATGTCTTGATGAGCAGTGAGATTTCGAAATAACTCTCTCTATTGTTAGATTTTTATTTTGTCCTTTCTCTATATTGACTCATTGATTTTAAGTTTTCTATCAAAGAGTAACGCCATTCAAAGTTTCCCATCAAAGTCAGTTTCAAAACTTGCAAACGACAGAATTTATAGTCCTATTCAAAATTATACGAGATCTACTTATTTATACATTTATATATAAAAATATTTATTTAATATTTAACGATCAAAATTCTTTACTTTTCGGAAATGAAGTGTCGCGTGTCACGTGTCGCGTGTCGGTGCTACATAACACGAGATTATCCTGAATTTCTCGAGATGGTACAAAATATTCCGGGGACCCCACCTGGTAAAAGATGGCATCGAACGACGTATTCGAAAAAATGGAATGGGATCGCCTTGTCAGACACATGGAAAAGAACACATTACCTCCTGGTCATCTTCTCCCTCGACAGGAAGTGATTAAAAGGAGGATGTGATATATCTGATGAGATATATCTTGTCGGTCACGTGTGAATATCGGTGTGTCAATAATTGTCCAAAAGCAATTGCCAATGCCACGGTTGTATCATTGGTTGCCAAGAGCATGGACCATGTGTGTGAATTATTGGCTATATGTGTTGGGTACTTATTTATCTTTTCCTCCTCTTATGCCAATAATACAATAATAAACTTGTATTAAGTGTGAAAAACATGCGAGACTAAAATCTCTTAATCTTTTCTTCACAATCCTTATCTAGTATTAGAGATTTTAGACTGGTAAGATAGCACTTATCCTAATACTATGTTCTGCACTAGCCTCCATAAGAATCTTATGCATCAAAATTCTAAGGCCGATGGGCCTAATGTCTTGAATAAGAATTAAAGTTGAATGCCAAAAGTTGTCTTCAATAGGTAAGGCCTAGGAGGCACCATTTGAGGACTAAATACCTACATCAATTTTGATGTTGTTCCTAGCAAAACAAATCTTTTAGTCAAAATAACAATTTTATCCAAACAACATATACATGTGAAGAGCCTAAAGTTAGTTAACTAGTACGGATTTTTATAAGTTAGATTAAATATGAAATTATTTAATAGTATGGATTGGGTCTAGTCGGATATAAACTACTAAATTTATACCACATATAAATGGGTCAAAGTGGGTTAATTTAAGTCAAATTATTTTCAATTTGACCCGACTCACCAATTTGATGACTTTACTTTTATTCAAATCCCCCAACATGAACAAAAAAGTAGTACACTGACTATCTTTTTTACCATGCTTAAAAGCTGAGTTTGTGCTTATTCCAGCCTTCGATACGTTCTTTTCCTCGAAAAATTAATAGTTCACATTCATGTATTTTCCCTATCTTTTCAATCAAGTCCTTATAATTTGACTAATCAAGAAATTCTACTTTTCATAAAATTTTATAATCAAGCCCCTTAGACACTAAAACCAGCCAAATTCGACTGATATCTCCGTGGGACGATGTTGAAGTGTGATGTGTGTAGTTTTTTTAAAAGTAGATGCCACAATGGAAGTATTTTATCCACATCATAAATCAAGATTGTCTATGTTGGCTAAAGTTTTACAGACACATCCACGTGGGTATATGCACATTTAATTCACGCGATACTTTAATGTCATTCACCAGTCGCATCAACTAGATTTGGTCAGATTTGGCATCGGAGGGCCTTAATTTGTGAAAGTAGATGTAATTCACATAGAGAAATGAAAAGTAAAAGTACTTTGATTGGAAAAAACGAAAAAACCAGATAATATAACGATAAAAAGTGAACCTCTTTTCTGTCGTTTCATACTTCTGGTATGCTTTAGTTTAGTCAAAGTAGAAAATCCATTAAATAAAAAGCCGCCGCGGAAAATTACCAGTAAAAGTCCCACGCAAGATGGCTATTTGTCTCTGTTACCCCCCAAGAATACGACATCAGACGCGTTAACAATGTGAAGGAGCTTCTGTTCACTTTGAAACTGTTAGGATTCCGCAGATTATTTAGTCTTGATCGATTGCTAGTTTTGACTGGATGTTAGGACAGGAAGCTTCGATTATTGTTGTGTCAGATAGACTAGCCATTCCCATTTAAGTGTGTGTGAGAGAGAGAGAGAGAGAGAGAGAGAGAGAGAGATTGCAAGATTCAAGAATTCATTCAATCCACTATAGTTTCTCTTCTTGAGAGGCAAACAGATTACAAGTTACACCGTTCACACAAGAAACAAATCAAGAATATTTAAAAACCCTACAAGCTATTTTCACTTGAACTTTTAGTAACCCTTGTGTTTCTTTTGGACCAGCAACGCATCACTTACGAGGAAAAACCTCACCCCTATTAAGGCTTAAAGAAGCTGACTTTAATCCCAGTGTCGATCACCACATAGAGACCCCCCGCAATCAAGAGCCCGCTCAGCGCCATCCCCAACGTTCCGAGCACCCAGTTGACCCACCAGCTCAGGCCGTACATCTTGGGCCTCTTCATCTTGAGCCACATGAAACACGGATAGGCCAGGGTCACGGGCAGCGCGATCCCGCCGACGAGCCCAGCTACGCTCCCCAGGAACGGGATCGCCACCGCCACGAAGAAGCAGCCGTACCCGAACATCGCCCTGCTGATCGCCCTGCCCCACCATGGCAGCGGCTTCTTGAACTTGACAATGAACCTGGACTCCATGTCGTCGAACATGGGCATGCCGTAGATCTGGAACGAGCTCAGGGCGTTGATGATCACGAACAGGGTCACGAGCCCGAGGACGGACTGCTTGATGTCCTTCCCGTGGATCCCGTATATGGCCGTCAACATGCCCCCATTCGCGGGTATCTGCGACAATCAAAACGAAAGATACATCAGCTGAAAATTGTTCCTCTAAATCAGTTATTGTTCAAGAGATTGGAGTGGGATTATGTTCATACCATTTGGCCATATGCCCAGTAGCCTGCAATGGCAAGAGGGTATAAGCACGCCGCGATGATGGCGTATGCGACTTTTGTACCCCTCCACATTGGCACTCTTGAGGGACGCTTCTCACTGGAAGGCATGGTGGCCTGCCAAAAAGCAATAATGAAAAAACGAAATTATAAGAAAACGATTTAGTGAAAGTAATTATAATCCGAATCAAGAATATTCATTTCAATCTTTTTATTATAACTGTAAATTTAAACGAGGGGAGATTATTGTCATCTTGAGGATTCAAATTAAGTGACTGAGTAAGGTCCATGTAATTAAAATGCCGAACCCTACAAGTCTGTTTACTCAAGGGGAAATAAATTAACAGAATGTAGAAATTCCTTAAATAATCAATATGACAACTATCATGGTCCATGTTTAGGTGGTCCTAGGTGGGGACATCACTGTAATAAATAAGATTTAACTTCTTCACGTTTCGGACAGTCGAAACAGCACTTGATTTCATTAAGATTTTAACGAAGACTTGATGTCATCAAGGATTGTATTCTATTTTAAGCAAAGCATGCTTCTAGATGGATGCTGTATGGGAAACAGAGGACTAGGCTGGGACGGCGTGGTTTCAGACCATCTTCCTCAAAGAAGCTGGTTGGCACCTAAGCAAGGGAGGACCGTCCGATTGGAAATTGTTCGGTTGCGGTGGAAAGTCAAAAGTCCCCCGCCGTGAACGGAGTTGAAGTTTCAACAAAGACGGCATCGTGGCCATTTATGTCTCAGTGATGCCCCTTTCCTCAAGGGTCAACAGTCAACTTTTAGCTGCTAAGTTCTTTCTTTTTAATTATTTATGCATGTACTCTCTGCAACAACTCCAAGAAGATGACGTGGCATGTGGACTTCACCGAAAACATTGGACTTAATAAAAATTAAAATAAAAACAAAACAAAACATAATAGACAATTCTGAAAATACGAAGATCAGCTTATGAAGTAATGTGATTATCTTGTGTTGGATATTTTAATACGACCCATTTTTTTGAATATTAACTTATAACTAATTGATTATCGGGTAATATTCAAGCTATGTCACGAGGAGATATCAGCTCTATCAAGTCTAGACCACTTTGCCTGTGCTAGAAGTAAAATTGGGCCGGAGAAATTGATTGCTAAGAAACCCTAGAGTTAGGTATATAATTCCTAAAATGACGACTCTTTGGTACAAAATTTAGCGCTTTACTAAAAGCACTTTAGGTACATTCTACTTGATCTAATTTTCTGTGAATTTATATGGATTTTATGTTAGACGTTGTAGTAGTGTAGGAGACTGTATAAGAATTGGAAAATTAGGGCAAACATCTCGGTACCTGGATTTCAAGAATGAGGTTGTGGCCTCTGAACGCGAAAGCGATGATCCCGAGCGCATTGAGGAGTTCGAAGACCCTGGCGATTTGCGTGTTCGCCGGGACGGATTTGTACGACACGTTGGGCATCCGTCCCTCGGACACCGAGATGGCCCACATCATCGTGCAGTAGCCGACGGCGGTAATGGCCCCGATGAGGGACACGCCAGCGATGGAGTTGAGGTTGGGCAGCTGGGACAGCAGGACGGCAGCGCATGTGAACACAAGGTACCACTCCACCGTCGTTAGGTGGTGGGCGCCGCACGTGCCGCCGCACAGGATCTCAAAGAACATCTTGCACGTCGACCCACCGATGATGATCAGGGACACGCAGGTGCCTCCCGCGAGGTACATGATGGGGAACAGGGCCAACCAGTTCGCTAGCCTCTCGCCTGAAACATCGTAATTCGTACGACGTTAGACTGGAGAACGTGGCTGAGTCAGAATTTCTTTCTTTCTTTTTTCTTCTCACTGTTCTTTTTAGCATTATATTCATTTTTTTTTAACTAGAGAGAATGAAAACATCTTTGGCCATGTGCGACAAGCATTAAGATTCAAGTTAACTCAAGGTTTGCAAAATTCAACTTTTCTTGCTGTATTTCTCTTTTGTAAAATCAAAGAGAAGATCAATAATTACCGAAAGCAGCACCGGCGAGCTGCATGTATCTGCTGTAACGCATCCCCGTCTCGGCAGATTCATGGAGTTGCACCAGCAAGTAAAGCGTGTAGAGCTGCCATATGAACGCCAAAGTCAAGCATATAATCCCCCATGTCCTGCAAGATTAGCATAAATATCGAATCATATTCATGTATGAAAAAGAAAGACTTTATGCATTGGGAGTTTATTTCAAGATTACGATCAACGAACGAGTTGCTTGAATTTCGCTTACCATCCAAGCAAGGTGAAAGCGACCGGGAGTATAAGGGCTTGAGTCCCGATACCCGAGCAGAGGGTGTGGAAGGCGGCGTAGTACGCGTTGCCGTTCCTCGACTCGGTGATCGGGAGCCAGGCGTCCTGCGGGTCGAGCTTGGTCAGGTGCAGGGCCCGTCGGATCGGGCTGCCAAGCGGGGTTATGAACCTCGGGGTGAGGGACAGCCTCGGGGTCGCAATCTTTGGGGTCACGATCCTCGGGGTCTTCGACGGCTTTATCTCCGGCGTTGACAGGAGTGGCGACCTCGACAGGGACGGCGAGTGGTACTGGGACGGAGGGGTCGACACAGGGGGTGGCGTCGGGGCCAACGAGGAGTCCGCCATCTCCGAGGAGTCTACTGTCCCCGTGGAGGCTGGCCGGGGAGTCACTGGTTTGGAGCTTATTTCATCGCCCATCCTTGCTAGCTCTTCCTTTTTCGTTGGGTTAAGAGCAAGCACCTCTCCAAAGGAAGACCTAAGAACCTCTCTCTTTCTTTCTCACTTGGCGTCCTTGAGGTTCTTGCTCTTCCTCTCAATTCAAGGTGTCTCCACACAAGAACCACCGATGCCAAACTTCTCTTTATATAAGGGACTTTGGGGTGCTGAGGACAAGTGCATGCGTTGATGATTTTAGACCGTGGTTCGTTCGGTCATAGAGGAGGACCAGGAAACCAACGTGGAATATTGTGGGTCAATTTTACCTTTATAATTCTTAACAATTTAATAAAGGCGATGAGCCCACAGGTGGCCTCTAGAAAAAGATATTCGTTTGCATGTGACGGAAATGAATAATGACAGAATATAGCAGCCGAGCATGTTTTGTCAAACGTTCTTATGGGACACTCTGATAATATTGGTCCAATTCGGACCAACGCCGGTCGTAGGAAACCGCCTGTTTGGTTCTGGTCAGCGTCCATACTTGGAAAATAGAGAGCAGAGGGGGTCGGGTACTTTGTAGTTAGCCCTTATCTTTTATGGTGGCCTTGACTTGGACCTAGTCCTCCTTAAAATTGATACAGATTCATCTTATTTTACTATAATTAAGAGATATAACCTTCAACTTACAAAAAAGAAAAAAAGGGTGTGGGGGGGGGGGGGGGGGGGGATGTTGCCAGCTCGAGATAATAGAGTTTACACATGAGTGTTATTAAATACTTTCTTAATAGAAAATGGGACTCATTTCGAGATTATAGCCTTGAGTCGTGGACATGAAAGAACGTGTACCTTGTTATTTAAACATTCGCATTAGGTTAGGAAAGTTAACACATTTATTGTTGAGATTATGCTTGGACATGATCTCGTCACATGGGAATTTTGTCTATCTTTCACGCCTCTAGCATTGTTCTTCATGTGACAGTCAAATTATAGACTTTACCCCTGATTTTAAATTTTAACCTGATTTAAAAGTAAGATTGGTTGGTCAAATTATTATAAATACCCATTTTTGGCTATTTTCCTTCTCTATATTACTTTATTAAATCCACTTGTCTCGGGTGCGTCATTCATACTTCTTTATATTACTTTATTAAAATTACTTGTCCGTCTCATGTGTTTGCTTTGTACTTAATGTCAAACTAGTCATGATTACCGTTTTCATTGTAAATATTCAATTCATCAAATAATCTTTATAACTTATACTGCTGAATTCTTACTAACCTTGTCTTGTCCAAATTTCCTACACCGAGTATGTGGATTTCAGCCTAGGTATGGCATATCTTGCTTGGACATTCTTCCTCTGCATCTCCTCCCATTAATTACTATCAGACCCTAAATCAAGAGCCTAATCACTCTTTTTTATTTTTCTGACGAGGCACATCAGATAGGTCTATATTCAATCGAAATCAGTGCCAATCATTTTGAGCATGCTCCTTGCCTTTTAAGAATGTTCTGTGGAGGCTGTGATTTTCTAGCAGTGAGAAAGTAAACAGAGAGAGACGACCCACGCATCAGTGCGACAACTTTTCCCTTCGTAGTAGGCGCACCGCCATTCCTCCAGTCAACAAAAGATAACGAACCAAATATTAATCAATTTATAGGGGAGGGATAGATTTATTAAGGTTAATTTGTAGGATTGGAATTTGAAATGATGTGGCCGGGGTGTGGGTGATCTTGAAAATAGTGGGACTACGTTCAAGAACCAAAAAGCAGCCTGACACGTCACTTTATAAATCATTATTTTGTAAATCAATCGTAATAAGAATAGCATTTTCATATCTTGAAACTAATTGATCCATGACTGACGATATACTAATCTTATAAGATGTTTGATTGGAATTACACTTATATCGATTTATAATTACTTAATGACGGTTATGGAATGCTTCAATTAGATCATTCTTTACATATCTATCTATCTATCTATCTATCTATCTATCTATATGAGGTGAGGCTTATTCTTTCAATTACCGACTCGGGTATTGAAAAT